>BQNB010061397.1:0-32500 GCA_026074375.1 Tanacetum coccineum | reverse complement strand
GGTGCGTTTCTTACCAATTCGCAATTGAATTAGGGGAATACTTACACTTACACTAACGAGGGTGACAAGGTAACGGGTTAGAGGAATCAACTAGAGAGTAATGCATGATTAAGTTAGCACGTTTTTTTACCTATAAGAGTTTCCGCCAATTTTACTTCCCTGCATAATTAGTTCAGATTTAGATTAGTTTTAGTTTAACACCACCTCTCTCAACATATTGATTTTACTTGCTTTCTAAAAAAATAAAAATACAAAAATATTTTTCCCTCAATCTTTAGATCTTAGTAAACATACAATTCGAACATACCTCACTATTCTCCTAGAAAACGATCAATCCCCCGAGCTTACCTATACTACACTACAACGATTAGGTACACTGCCTAGGAGGATTGTAAAACTTTTTCGGTTTTGCAAAATTCCGATATCAAGGTATATAAAAATTTATATAAAAACATATATGTTTTTATAAAAACTTATATGAAAACGAATATAAAAGGGTATAAAAACGTATGTAAAAATTCCAAATACTTTAGATAAACCTAAAATTTTAAATATAAACAGCCGTTAGTATAAAAGATAGACGATGCAACGGTCATTAGCCAAAATTGCTAACGTGTAAATGATAACAAAATCCACTTAACGTAGGTTGAAACAAAGGACCACAAGTGTTATTCTTTGCAAAGATAGGGACTGTCCATGCAACTTTAAACTTTGAGGATCGAAGAGGTACCACATTGTTCCCTACGGGGAGCTCAATGGTATTCCTGTAGCCCTCGTGGCTCAGTTTGGAGTAATCTCCAAGAGTGCGGATAGGATTCGCGTCTCCTATGGTAGTTGACGAGAATGATTTACGAAAAAAATAACACGAAGAAAAGATAGACTACAAGAAAGCTAATATAACGGAAATAAGATCTCACTTGAAAGGATTCAAGCGAGTAGAACTAAGCTAAACTAAGTTCGAAACCTAACTATTCCCCACGCAGCGACGCCAAAAACTTGATACGGGGTCTCGTAAAGACTTCTAAACGAAGTTTTACAACTCCCTAAGCAGTGTACCTAATTGTTGTAGTGTAGTATATGTAAGACTCGGGGATTGTTATCGTTCTCTAGGGGAATAGGTTGGGAAGGCTCGAACAGAGCTTAACCGAGATCTATGGGATTGAAAGGAGATTATTTTTGTATTTTTATATTTTATAGAAAGCAAGTAAATCAATGGTTTGAGAGGTTGGTTTGTTTAACTAATTAATAAACTAAATATAATCTAAACTACTAGTGATAACTTTATGATAAAATGATGTATTTGCTTAATCATGCATTACTCATTAGATTGCTTCTCCTAATCATGTTGCCTTGTCACACTCGTGATGATCTGTGTAAGTATTTCCTAAGTCATGAACGAATTACACGAACCCGCCGTCTATTTAATATTCCGTTAAGGCAACGCATAAGTAAGGTAGTATGAAGACTATTACAAGGCCCCTAAGAGTATATTAAATGCAATTGAAATATCTTAAGAGGGATCAACCATATTAGGGGTAAGGTAGTATGAAGACTATTACCGATGGTATCCTTTCTACACACTCGTGTTTCCCTAGACGTCTATGCCAATTTAATATCTTATGGCTAGTTTTCTAAAGCCTAACGCGCACATTCATCACAAGAAGCAACAGTAAAAGGATCTATGATCCAACTTTCATGCAATCATAAGCAAATACAAAGGAGGGTTTAGCCTAACATGTTATAAAGAAAGCAAGAACATAAACCAATCAAACAACACATAGACATATTGAATGATTAAAGATAGATAATCTTACTTGATTAAAACATGGATCAAGGTCAGTTACAATAGGGTTTTGAGGCCCTAAAGTCGGCCTAAAAACTGACAAAATACTTAGGGTTCGGCTCCCAAAAGTTATACAAAGTTACACACTTAAAACCCTAAATTCGGCTTAATATATATAGAGAAATCGTCGCGATGGCGTCCAGTTGTGGCCGCGACGGCATCACGAGATAGAATCTTCTAGGTCTTACGTCTTGACGCCGTCATCAATATCCTGACGCCGTCACTAGATAGATCGCGACGGCGTCACTTTATGCCTGCGACGCCGTCTCCACGCTCTGTATGCACAATTCTTCAAGAGATTTGGTGTAGGTCCGTAGTCTTGTCCGTTTCTTCTCCAAATGAGCCCAAGTCACGTGTATTTCCTCCAAATGCCATCCAAGTGCTAAAAACCTAAAAACAAACGATTAAGTACATAATTTGGGCATATTTGCATGATTTAAGGGTTAAATGACCCTGAAATAGTGTCTAAAATGACACCTCATCATGGAGTTACGCGATAACTAGTCCATTGGACGCCAAGTAGTGATAACTCCAAGGACTAAAGGTGTGCAGTTCATATGAAGTTTGGCATTAATTACAAGGACCGGAACTAAAACATGAAGAATGGTGGAGGACCTAAAGTGTACAATGCCATAAATAATTCTTAGAGTAAATTACATGGATGGTCCTCGTAGTTTGTCTAAAATTTCATCTATCGTCCCTCAAAGTATAAAGTTGCATGGACAATCCCTATCTTTGTAAAGGATAACACTCGTGGTCCTTTGTTTTAACTGGTGTTAAGTGGATTCTATTATCATTTACACGTTAGCCCTTTTGGCTAACGACCGTTGCATCGTCTATCTTTTATAGTAACGACCATTTATAATTTAAACTTTTAGGTTTATTTAAAGTATTTCGATTTTTTACATACGTTTTTATGAAAACATATACGTTTTTATATTCGTTTTTATATACGCTTTTATATACTTTTTATATATGTTTTTGTGTACATTTTTATATACTTTTTATATATGTTTTTTTTTTTTATACGTTTAATACGGTATTTATAAAAACAGTCTAATGAAGATTTATAAAATTCTTAGTATACTTTTAATATATTTTATATACTCTTTTGGTATACATTTTTATATATTTTATATACGTTTTTGTGTTGTTTCTTTATGTGTTTTATAGGTTTTTATATACGTTTGTATATATAATTTTTTTATGTTTTTGTATACATTTTTGTATATGTTTTTATATATTGTTTTGTATATATTTTTATATGTTTTCTATAAAAAAACGTATATAAAAAAGCGTATATAAAAATGTATACAAAGTTATACATAAATGTATAAAAAGTATATAAGAACGTATATAAAAAGTTATACAAGATCGTGTATACAAACATATATATAAACGTATACAAAAATGCATTCAAACGCATATAAATTTTTATAAGTTTTATATGTATTTTTATATACGTTTGTAGATACTTTTTTATACGTTTAAAACGTATTCAAAAACGCATAAAAAAGCTTTCACAAAAACATATATAAAAACGTATATAAAGTATATAAAAACATAGATGTTTTTTATAAATGCGTATACAAAATGTTTTTATATACGTTTTTGTATACATTTTAATATACGCATGTATATACGTTTTTATACATTTTTTGTATAACTTTTTATTTACGTTTTTTATACATTCTTATATACTTTTTATACCTTTTTGTATAAATTTTTATATACTTTTTTGGAACATCCCGAGAATTTCGACGTGTGTGATGATCGCAATTCCGTCATCAATATTATTATTTTAATATTTTAAAAATTCGTATGATCGAACATTGACATTTAAAATTTATTTTATTTATCCGAATAGAGATATTCGTATTTTATGTTGGGCGATTTAGAAATATTTTCATCTCGCGACGATTTGCGAGTTAATCAACGACTTTGTATCCGTCGTACGCCATTTCGCGTCACGTAATCCATTGCACGTCTCATAGATTTTAATTTCTATACTTTTATGTATTTTTGGACTCCACATTATTTCTCGTGTTCTAGCCGAACTTGCGTTTTTGACAAACAAAATTTACCTACACTTTTTATAAAATACCCTTTACCTTACCTTTTTAATTATACACAAAACATTTTATTTACACTTTAATATACACATTAAATTTTTTACAAAAAAAACATACCCCCCCTAGAACCCATAGCCGACGGCTACACACACACACTTACACTTCTAACATTTTAATCATTACCTCTTTCTCTAAACACAATACTTCTCCTTTCATTTTTCAAAAATCATTTTTACTTCACCCAACACACACGTAGATAACAAAGAATTTTAAGCTCTCCCTTTTCCTCTCTTGGTTCGAACACCAACAAGGCACCACCACAATCCACCAAAAATGTTTCTACACCTCACAAACCATGTAAACATCATCCCTTTAATCATCTAAACTACAAAGACTAGCAAAGTTGGTTGTTTTTCCCATTCTCCTTTTCTTTTGGTGTTCGACGAGCAAGAAACCACCACCACCACTCCATTTGATTTTTCCTTCTACAAAACAACACTTAAACCTTCATTTCCTAATCATCTATACACAAAAGGTGCCATACAATAAGTTTAAAGAAAAGAACAAGATTTTTCTTTAAAGAAAGTGGGTTTTTATTCAAAGATATGCTAGGAGGGTATTGGGTGAGAGTTTAATCAAGTGATTTGGGTCAAGAGAAATAAAAGGGTTATTGGTTTTGGGCTTGGGTTGGGTTCGGCTATAAACACACGACAATGAGGGTTCTGTAGACTTTGGGATCTCGCTCATATAAGCTTTTGTAAGTATGTTAAAGTTTATGTTATAATTATTTTTGTATAAAGTTGATTTTTGATGCATGCATGTGATGAGATCCACTAGATCTTGTGTTAGATTAGGATGAGAAGTGATGTTGGATGATCGAAAAAGTTTGATTATCGCGGGTAGGCGAAATATGATGTGTTGCGAATTGATTTTTGGATTGAAATTGGATTTTTGTGCAGTTTGTAAACATGCGAAATAGGGCAGAAACTTTGGCACGGTTTACGAGGTTCGAAAAACGTAAAAACTGGTTTTGATTTGGAAAATATGATTGCTTAAAATTTTACGAACGTTTTGATATAAAGTGGGTCTCGTAACTCCTAATAACGACTATTTTATGGCCAAAACGAGATATAATAGTCAAAAATATTTTCAGCTTTTAAGAGAAAATACTTGCTGTGCAGAAAACAAAACGCTCGTTTCGAGCACTTTCGAGTCCTTTTTAGCCTTCCGGCGAAGCACGAAAGTTGTCCAGAACGACGTTTCGCTTTTACGGTGTAAATTTCAGAATTTAACGATTTGAAACAAGTTAGACTAAACTGATGACTAGAAAATAAAAGTATATTACAAAAATAGTGCAGATATTTAAAAGGGTAAAATGGTTATTTTCTGGTCCGTTTCGGGTTTCGGCCGAAACTGAAAAGTTGTTCGAAATATAGTTTTACGTGCTCGGTAGAAAATGCAAAGCTTGGAAATAAAATATGGCGAGTCAAGATTAAAGTCAACAACTAGGAAAGTTAATTATATTAAGGTCAATAAAAGTCAAACGAAAATTTAACTCATCGTTTAAATTGTCATGAGATAGTTTAGATTAATAAAAATAGTAACAACTACTAAATTAAGGTTAATGTTATTTTTGGGATTTACGACCGTATGTAAAAATGACAATTTTTAAAATAAAAACTTTTATAGTTTCATATATATATATATAGTAGGGATCTAGTGAGAAGTAAATTAAAAATAAGAATGGTGAAATGACTAAAAACCACACATTTTGAGATGCAACGACATTCATTAGATGCATTTCTATTCAAATAGATGCACCATAAAGTTTCGCAAGTTAATATTATGTGTAATGGTGCATAATTAATTTTTCTTAGATTTTGGCACAAGTAAGGACCAAAAAATAAGAGAAATCATGAAATGCATCTAAAATACGTATATGCATCTAATTAAAAGCTAGAAAACACATTATGATGCATTATAATGCATCTAAGATTATAGAGATGCATCTAATTCAAGTCGATGCATCTCGGAAATGCAGTTATAGTTACTTCTTATCCTTTTTATTTTAAAGAAACTTCTCATTTGATCATATATATATATAGGGTCACTTTATTTTCAGCACCAATATTAATGCGAGAACTGCGAGAACTCCTTTCAACCAATCAAATTTTATTTTCAGCACCAATATATATAGGGTATATATATTGGTGCTGAAAATAAAGTTACATTATATATATATTTTCAGCACCAATGTACATGGTTCTCGCAGATCTCGCATTAAGATTGGTGCTGAAAATAAAGTTACACTATATATATATATATATATGTGTGTGTGTGTGTGTGTGTGTGTGTGTGTGTGTGTGTGTGTGTGTGTGTAAGTATGTAAGGAAAGACGCCGACAAGAATGTAACATAAGTGGCGAGATTTAAATCTAGTAATTTATCGATTATGTTAATCCAATAATCGGGCTTACTAAAAACGGTAACCTTCAAAAAATAGTAACTTTCTAAAAATAGAAACCTGCCAAAAATAGAAACCTTCTAAAAATGTAGCTTAATCTATTTACGGAAGAAAAGTCGCTTCTAAAATATGTTAAGTGATAAGAATGAGGTTGAGCAAGTGGACTTCACATCACATGCATGTTTCTATAGATTCTACTATGGATATATATATATATATATATATGTATGTATATATATGTATGTATATATATGTATATAATATGTGTGTGTTGTGTGTGTGTGTGATGTGTGTAGTTGTGTATAAATAAATAATATAATGTCACGATATACGTATCAATTCGATCATAACATTGTTTATTTCTCTAATCGCTCGACAACATTCTAGGTCGCGGTCGAGTTCATTAATTGTGACGCTTCGCAATTGATTTTATTGTTCGATCGTAGTCTTCGATCAAGGTGAGTTCATAGCCTTGCATTTAAATCTTTTCGAATATTTTAAAACCCGCGAGGCAGATACATGCTTGTTTTGAAAATCGAACGCAAGTGATTTTAATGTGCGAACGTGATTTCGTTGCTATGAGTGTCTGTGTGGTGGCCCTTCCGTCATGGACCGTTAATTACCTATATGGATAAACGTTTGGCATATGAATGGGATAGATCATTGGCCTATATCGACCCTGTCCTATGTGTGATCTAGGGGTGGTCATACTCTGAGTAGACATGTTGTACTTAGCATCGAGAGTGTGTAACACTATCACTCTGGGATGGGCACCTGGTTAAGGTTCGGTTCATGGCTCTGGTAACGTATTGATTGTGAACTACTTGTTTTGCTATGCTTGTGTTCAAAATGGTTTATTATAAACTCTATGGATTCACTCAACATTATTGTTGATGCTTTTAGCATGTTTATCTCAGGTATATGCTTGTGATTGCTTGGATGGGACGATGTGTGGATATCGAAGGACTCGGACTTGGTGAACAATTCACATTCGATACAGATTTAAAATTTGTTTTCTAATCGAGTCGTGTTTGACTCTTATGGATTTTATAAAACTTAAAGTTTGGGGACTTGTGTAGCTCTGATATTTTGATCGAATGTGATACTTTATATTAAAAACGTCTCTTGTGAGGTCGTTCATTGTGGCTTGTGTGTACGAACTATGAAGTAGTACTCCAAAATGATATTCCGTTGCGTTGTTGTGAATTTGGGGGGTGTAGGGGTGAGCACGGTCTGAAGACCGGACCGGACCGGCTAAGACCGGACTGGCCAAGACCGAACCGAGACTGAGACCGAATTTTCCCAAAATGCCGGACCGAGACCGAGACCGAAATGGTACGGTCCGGTCCGGTTCGGTCTTCGGTCCAGTCCGGTTATACACGGCATAATCATTGGGTTTTTTGCCAGACCCACCGGACCGAGGACCGATTCTAACAAAAAGTATGGACCGAGACCGAACCGACTATCTCTCGGTCTCGGTCCATACGTTTTGTGACTGCGTCACACTTGCAAAGCGACGACATCACTAGAAGACCTGACAGCGTCATACTTTGTCGGCTAAAAGAACCCTAGAAGGATTCGGCGGGGTGCCGGCGTCACAAAACCCTAGTGACGCCGTTAGAGCCCAATTCCTATATATACAAAACATTTATCTTCATAATTCATGTGTGGAGCTTGGGAGAGCTATAGTGCAATCATTATAGATGATTTTTAGAGCTTTTTATGCCCCTTGTACTCATATACTCACATGTTGGTTTGATGATAAGTAATCTAATCTTTAATCATTCAAATATGTCTATGTGTTTGATGATTAATTGATTTTCTTTTCTTCTTGTTAACATGTTAGGCTAAATTTATATGTGTTTGCTTATGATTGTATGAAACTTAGTTGTGAACTATAATTTGTTGCTTCTTGTTAGTTTTGTGAATGTTAGGCATTAGAAAACCAGCTACAATTTATTTGTGTGCGAAGACGTCTTGTGAGACGTGATTAAAATTAGATGAAACCCTTACTTTTGGGAAGATAACTAATTAAGTATTTAGTGGGCGTGGTATAACTATTGGATGGGAAGAGCGATTTCAGGAGCTATCCGCTTAGGTGATCACGTAGATGCGTTTTTGACCAATTCGCAACTGAATTAGGGGAATACTTACACATTACACTAACGTGTGTGACAGAGCAACGCGTTAGAGGAATCAAATAGGGAGTAGTGCATGATTAAGTGAGCACGTTTGTTTATCTATAAGAGTTCCCGCCAATTTTACTTTTCCTGCATAATTAGTTTAGATTAGTTTAGTTAAAAAAACCATCACTCTCAACATATTGATTTTACTTGCTTTCTAAAAAAACATAAAAATACAAAAATACTTTTCCCTCAATCTTTAGATCTTAGTAAACATACAATTCGAACATACCTCACTATTCTCCTAGAAAACGATCAATCCCCCGAGCTTACCTATACTACACTACAACGATTAGGTACACTGCCTAGGAGGATTGTAAAACTTTTTCGGTTTTGCAAAATTCCGACATCAAGGTATATAAAAATTTATATAAAAACATATATGTTTTTATAAAAACTTATATGAAAACGAATATAAAAGGGTATAAAAACGTATGTAAAAATTCCAAATACTTTAGATAAACCTAAAATTTTAAATATAAACAGCCGTTAGTATAAAAGATAGACGATGCAACGGTCATTAGCCAAAATTGCTAACGTGTAAATGATAACAAAATCCACTTAACGTAGGTTGAAACAAAGGACCACAAGTGTTATTCTTTGCAAAGATAGGGACTGTCCATGCAACTTAAACTTTGAGGGACGACAAATGAAAATTTAGACAAACCACAGAACTTCCTGGTCGGTCTTCTCCGGAATGCTCTGACCTGCCAAAAGATGAGTGGTTGTATTCTAGACAATTTTATCTTTCTGCGGAATGACATATTCCTTTGAAATTACCACATTGGCAGTAAATAGAAAACGAAGGTACTTAGACATGGTGATAACTACAAAAAAAGAGACATGGATAACATAAAGAAAAACCGGATGAAGCAGTCACATAGGGAAGTAAAATAAACTCATAGCTCTACCATTCCCCCTGGTATCCTTAAGAATGGTACGAAAATCAGGAAACTCTTAAATTGTGACAAGCCCTGCGGTGAAGAGGAGCGCAGGGTGCACTGGACGA
The DNA here is from genome assembly GCA_026074375.1 of Tanacetum coccineum. Taxonomy (NCBI): domain Eukaryota; kingdom Viridiplantae; phylum Streptophyta; class Magnoliopsida; order Asterales; family Asteraceae; genus Tanacetum; species Tanacetum coccineum. The sequence goes on along the minus strand of BQNB010061397.1, from coordinate 22,930 downwards.
AGGTCTACAATTTGTTCGGCCAGGGCTCTCACATCCAAAATACTATAATCATCATCCGGCAAGGGGTCGTAAACGTCAGAATCATGGTGCCTCCAGGCCATAGCATTTGGAATTGCCCTTCTATCGATCAGAAAAAACTTATCTTTCCAACCTTTCATCCTCGAGAAATTGTCACGGAAGATCTTACCTCCGGAACCTTTGCCCACCGTTTTCTCAAAAGAAAACCAGTGTCCTTGTTTACTAAGTTTATAGAACATACAGAAAAGGTTAACGGTAGGAGCAATGCCAAGACTACGATGATACAATTCAAACATAGTTGAATGATTTAGACTTTTAGGAACTAGTTGGGAGATATGTACACGAAAATGTTTAACGATGCCCAATAAGAGGGTAGAAAAAGAAACCTTAATCCCTAAAAACTCAAAAAAACTGATGATATAGACCTATGGCATTCTTCGGCAATCGATCCATCGTCATACCATCCGGAGGGACCCGGGGATGAAGATCCAAAGGAATCCCAAACTCTTTAGCGATCGACTAAACTTTGTCAACTTTCATCTTAGATTGGTATTGAGGCATATCAAATTTAGGGGTTACAATGGCCACAACTGTTTGATCTTCATCAGCCATTCTATCAGATACCGAAAGGGTAGGCAACACTAAGAAAAGATAAACAAACAAAACATATATGTACCTAAAAATTTTTTAAAGCCGGAAGTCTTGGAGAGTCGTTCGGAAAAAGAGGTAAAAACACACAGTAAAAATGAAGAGAGGTCCCTATTTATAGAAGAAAAGTAGGATAAGGGAAACGTCGCGTCGTTTGAGATGATGACGTAGACGAATCGTAGCCCTCCATAGGGAAGCATCAAGACCAGGGATTATATTTGGTTCCCTGGTTCCGCCCGTTCGGTTATTTAATCAATGGTATTAGATTTGGATCGGTTTCGATTTAATTTTGTTTATCGGTTTGATTTGGTTCGTGGCTTATGGAGCGGGTCTCATTTCATCTCGTCATTTTTGTACTCTCTATCATATTTGATATCTCTCTTCTCTTAGCCTCTTTATTTTTAGTATGATAGTTGTAGTTGTCATTTTTATTTTTGCCATTATTTTTAAATATGCAAATTTGATTTAGTTGCTTAATTTGTCTTTTTTTATTCCGTTAACATTTTTAATTTAGAATCATAATTGCTTTAATTGTTTAATTTACTTTATATGCTTTTAAATTTTGTTGGTAGAATTAGAAAAACAAACAAAAAATTTATAAAATATTCAAAATCCCGATCTCAAACTTCAGCAAAAAGTTCCATTACGCCTTCGCAGGAACATAAAACGACCCGGGGGGAAACGACTAGACGGGGATACTTTTTTCGAAGTCGGGATACTTCCGGAAATTAATATTTTATTTAGTGAATTGGTTTATTACTAACTGTACTTATATTTTATATATTATATATATATATATATATATAGTGATATATCTATATTTTAAGAAGATTATATATATATATTTATATATATATAAATAATATAATACAAATATATTATGGGGCTAATTATGCACTGGATTATTATGAATAGTGAATGGCGCCACCTCAAAGATGAAGATTGGCACCATATGATATGTTATTTTTCGGTATTTAAATTAAAAAATGCTTTACAAGGGCTTGAACCTGGGGACATCTTGGGGTTACAATTTGATGGGCCTCTACCACTTGAGCCAAGCTTTTATTTGTGTCATCCTATCGAAAACTATATTTATATTCATCTACAATATACAAACACACAATTCCTTAATCCTAAAGAATTACAAACACACCCAAACTCATCCTGATATACTTTAAATCTCTTCACCAGATTCATACGCACCCTAAATTTTCAAAACGAGATATGGAACACGACTTCTTTTCAAAACCCTAATTTGTTTATCAAGGGATCTACACGACTCGTCACATGCAAGGCAGCCTAAACGTCATTTTCTTACCACAGGATAGACACGATTTTCTGTATCATCAAAGAGGAAAGAGGTTCAAATGGAGGTGTTGTTGTGTAGGTAACTCGATGGATCAAAAATCTTCATGGCTTTGAAGAATAAGCAATTCCAAAATCTTATTCAATCAGGTAATTCTTTATCCATAAACCACCCTTTTTCAAATCTTTATTTGATATTCTTAGCTCACGTTTTCTTTCTTTTTTGTATATGATGTCATGGTTTGATTAGGTTTGTTGATGCTATGTTTTATTGCCAATGATTTGTTTTTCAGAAGAATGATTATTTTTAGTTTGATTAGTTAGGCTTAGAGTTAAGTTATATTTAAGGTTTAGACATATGCTCTTGAGTTTTCTGATGTATAGGTATGTTATTATCTTTTGTGACGTAAAAAACATGTATGTATATGATTCCCTTTGAAACCTCAATGCAAGAGGCCATAGGTTGTAGGTGTTGAACCAGAAAAGATATATGGTTTTAGATGTATGGTTGACATCTTGCATCAAGGTAACCATTTATTTTATTTTGATAACTAAATATGAGTACTTAATATTGATTTCTGTATTTACGTCTTCTCTCATGTGCCAAAACGCTATCAATGGCTAGCAAGATTACATCCATTCAAGGTTATGTACATTAGCTTTTGTCTTCGTTTATGTATTATGTATATTTAAAAATCTGTATTTGATTTAATGAAGATCGTGGAAGAAGGAAAAATTGAGGTATCAAAATCCTCATAGAGAATCGTATTTGGATGTGATACAAAGGTTTGTCATTGCTTGCCTGAAGAACTTACCTTATCAATATTCAAGTTCCATTGTAACACATATAAACATACTTTTAAGATGTTTTCTTTGCAGATTAGAGCCCTTCCGGTTCAAGACTTAATAAGTGGAGTCCTTCCACTTATTAGTTGTACATAAGCACATCCAGTCCAGTGATTATTGCAGTTAAAGAAGTAAAATCATAAGCACATAATTAGTTTCCTAAAAGATAAAGGTAGTATAATATTATCTCAAATGAGTTTTCTTACATCATACTTGATGATCTAAATCTATTCTTTTTGTGCCCGAAGAACCAGAACCTGCCCCCACTAGCCTGTTTTGCCACATCACTGATGAGTGCGTAATGTTTTAGCTTGTGGAGTCCTTCCAGTCCAAGACTTTAGAAAATGTGTTCAACACATGTTAGTTTGAGATAACAGGTCCATTTGTTTTTCAATTAATGGAGATGTGATAAATCAAGTGATTTATTTATTAGACCTTAGATTAAGAATTACACTATCAAATGTACTGTCATAACACTTTTCTACAAAATTCTACCGTGTTAAATAAGCTAATACACTAATTAGGGTTTCTTGGACATGAATGTAGATTCGATGCTGATGCAAAGGCACGGTTGTTGTCTGAATGTGAAAAGCTTTATAGCAAAGAGGATTTGCAGAGGATTTCGAGGAAGATATCAACATGGTCAAGGAAGGGTTCGTTACACAAGCAACTCGGCGAACTTCTTATTAGCCATGGATGTAGTGTTACTCAGACTGTATTCAATGGTAAGAGTTGCCACTATTAAAATTTAAAGGTTACATTGTTAATTTTAAATAAATTCAATGCTCACTTTGGCTCATTTTATATCAAATTGTTGGTACCTAGATTAACAGCTAGGAACCACATATATCTGTTTGTTCTTTATTTTTTGTACGCTCTTACTTTTGTATTGCTGTTTAGTTTTAGTTTTCTTGACAAACATTTGATTATCGCTACTACTTTAAACAGCAGAAGCACAATCAAACAATCCAACACCGCCTGACTAAATGAGATGCTCAACTAATATGGTAATGTGCAGACACTAAAAGGATGCGAACACACTGAACTTTAATCAAAATTCAACCCTGTATGAGTGCAAATACTTTAAAATATCTCATGCTTATTCCTTCTGCATTGCCATAGAGGCCATCGAAGAAGGAAATTCTGGCACATATGTAGCTGAAGTTCTTTGGAATAGGTTTAATGGTACAACATCACTCTACAAGTTTTCTCTTACCAATCATAAACCATTCAGTATGTGATTAGCTCCTAATTTGGTTATGGCTGACTGAACCACGTACAATTACCCGTCTCTAGCAATGACCATGTTTTGCATTACCGAAATCTGAGATTTTTGGTCATCATAAATACTATTTTCATAAGCATGTCTTAGTTTTCATGAATACGCACATACATGCTGATTCAACAACCAAACTATGCAATTTCGTTAAAACATTCCAGCATGCTTTTACCTCATGCTTTCTGCCAAGTTTTGGCATATGCAATAGGGGTTGCTAGATAGGGAACTGGGCTCAAACTTGGATCCGAGACAAAGGGTGTTACCTTCAGTACTCGCCATAACATTGGGATTACCCTCTTTTGTTTTAGGTCTGGCCTTATTGTCTTATCTCTACACGGATCACTTTCTTACTACTACTATTATTTTTGTGAGGTAAGTATTACACTTTTTATAAGTTTATTTATTTTTGTGGATCTAACTTTATGTAATGAGCGATAACAGGATGGAAGCTTTGACCATTTGCTCATATTATTACATAAGGGGTAGTGCCCATTCAACAAAGACTATTGTGGGTTGACTGTGTTGAGCTCATTTTGGTCAGGATACTATCGACGTAAGTATCTTGTGGATATCAAGTCACCAGTATTGGGTTCACTTATAGTATTTGCTTAACTGAGACGTGTATTTGATCTTTTGACACTTTATCGAACGAGAAATCAGAAGCAAGGATATTAGATGCACCAGTGGACCTGAATGCAATTTCATTTTCTGAATCTTCAGAGGTATGACGTCACAAAACAGGTATCCATGTGAGAATACGAAATATTGTTGAGTTATACTTTGTCTTCTGGTTTGCAGGTAAGATAAAGACTTTAGCTTTGACTAACTTTGATACCCAATGGTTACAAATTATATTGGAAAATGGCATCCCATTGTTAGCAATCAGGTAATTAAGTGTAATACTTCGGTTCCATATTTATTATATTATGTCTATTACTTTTTACAAACTTAGTTGAGTCAATTAATGGTTGTTCTAAAGTTTTTTTATACATTGCTTTGTAGATTAACGGTTGATTCCTTCAGTTATCGTGGCTCAGTCAAATGGGTGCAAAATAAGAGGTTTCCTTTTCAAACATGAACGTAAAGTTATCTTCTCAAGTGGTCATTGTCTATAACATTCCATTATACTTTGAAACTTGGTATCAAATAGGGTACATTTTCATTTCTTTTGTGAAGTATATTTATAAAAAAAGATATATTGTCGACTAAATGTTAAGCGTATTTAACTAATTAGGCTGTGGTTGATCGTGGTATCTTATTTGATGAACAAAATTTTGGTAGTACGTATATGAAGAATAAGTTTGATCATTCTTTTCTCTCTAAACCGATTGAATCATATGTTTACCATGCTCTCTCAAGAAATAATTACTTATCTCTCACATGCATCAAGATTCTATGTTTACACAAACACGGCAACCATTAGAACTAAACGATAAACATTGTCTCAAAAAAAGATTCATGAACCAAACCCGCCCTATTAGTAAACAATTCATCTGGATTTCAGCTGAACAAAAAATACTCTCAAACCGTCTAATTTTTTTAAAAAAAACTTCACGTTGTCATAAAAATCTAACCGTTACACACTTAAACTTTAAAGGAAAAATCCGAAACAAACCCGCCCGTCGGACGGGTTACGAAACTAGTATATATATATATATATATATATATATATAAATATATATATATATATATATATATATATATATATGTATAGTATTTATTACTATTGACACGATCATGGATCTTGCACTAAACTAAGCGATTGGATGATTTCCTGCACAAGTAAAGGTATACCGTTAGCCTTACTGTGGGAACGAACCCCACGATTAGACTCTGGCGAGAGAGTAAGAACACATGTTATCAGAGGTATGTGTGTGTATTGGGGAAGGTGAGAAAATCATACCTTTTGGGGTGTCAGAGGACCCTCTTTTATAGGTGACTAATCACATTAAATACGTATTAATGTAGGATTGAATGTTGACCAATCACATTAAATGCTGATTGGATGTTGACTAATCACATTAAATGTTGATTGGATGTTTGACTAATCACATTAAATGCTGATTGGATGTTGACTAATCACATTAAATGCTGATTGGATGTTGACATATCAAAGCCAAAGCCAGGATCCAAATGTGATTAGTACAATCCTGGCCCAGAGGCCTGTTATACATACTATACGTCATCATTGTCAGTTATATCTTTATATCAATATTATTTTTAAACGAAAAATATACAATATATTGTAAATCGTACTATCAAAATGTACTTAGGGCGTGTTTGGTACACGGTTTTTAGTGGGTATAGAATCAAAGAGTCTTCAAATCAAATGTTTGGTACATTAATTTGAGTCTGACACATGATTTGAATCCCCCAATCAAAAAATTTCTTTTAGTCAACCATTTTTTGTGAACCACATATTTTTATTCTTTTTTACTTTTTTTATTTCAAAAAATACATAAAACCTATTAAATATACATATAAATTAAATATTAATTAATTTTCTCTCTCCTTTTTTTCTTTCAAACCTTTCCCAAATCCGAATCCATTTCCAATCCCACTTACAAACCAAACGCATCCTTAAAGATCAACACTCTGGATATCATGTTATAAGTGCCACTTTGCACCTATGACATGCCATAGGGCACCATCCATCATGTTAAATGTCACAATGTAATCCTTTTTACATTTCGTTATGTGGTTTTTTATGAGGGGATTATTTTTTGTGATATGTTATAGAAAAATTAATGGAAGAATGTTTTTGCCATAGTGATGTTATAAAAATATAAAGTATATCTTGAGCTACGGTGGAAAACACATATAATATTGACATTATAGATTAATTTAACTTTTATAGATTAATACTCCTGTAATGAACTAACTATTAGTGAATAAATAGGCTCAAGCCCGGTTTGTGGGTTTCGGGTATTAGGGTTTTACCTTTGTAAATAATGGTCATTAATAAGATTATACCGACGGGGTTTTCATTGTCTAACATGGCATCGGAGCGGGTCTAATCCTCAGACCTAGGTAGCTACGTTGAGCCGCCTCCCTAAGCCACCACGTCAAACCCTAATCATCTCTTCATTCAAACACCGAACCCTAACCCTCTACCACCAATAAAAAAAACCTAAATATTTTTATCCACCGTTCCAAAATACATAATAATAAAAAGGGTAAAAGTCGAAAAATACCCACGAACTTTCAAAAATGTTCCGACATGACCAACGAACTAAATTTCGTCCTTACTAGACCAACGAACTTTCAAATATTGTTCTGATATCACCCATATCATAATTTTTTACCGACACGTGACAGTTATCTTCCACGTTGGCACCGGTTTTTTTTTATTAATTTTTTTTAATACATACCCATTTCACGGCTTTGAAGTTGATAACCGCAGTAGTAGTACACAGGTACGCTTGTCTTCCAATACACAAACAAATTTCAAATATATAAAAGCCTACAACCTGTTCGACGAAATGCGTCAATCAACTTTTTTCCTGTTGCAGGTTATGGCATCACTTGGGGCATTCACTGGACCATTGCAATTTACTAAATGTCAAATATTTGGCAATAAAATCCTTCCATTTCAGAGTAAGTTTTGCTTTTATGTGTTGACAGTTTGAATTAGGGTTACTAAAGTAATTGGTATAGCTGGCTATTCTTTCTTTCTTTAGTTGTTAATGTCAAACCCAAGTCAAAGTTCGCAACCGAAGATTACTTTTTGTTCGCAACCGAAGTAGAAAGTCCTAAAGTTCGCAACCGAAGATTGTAGAAAAAGGTTCCCCATTTGCTTCACTGTCATGCTAGTTTATATTTTCAAGGGAAATTCGTCAAAAGCACCTGTGTGTAACAAACAATACTTTTTGTTAATAAAATTTAAGTAATGGCTGTGATAAGAAGGTAGTTGAATTTGGGGGAGAAGAAGGTGGTTGAAATGCATTCACAAACAGATACACCACAGATGTTAACATTTCAATTACCCGAAATGTATGATTAGTTTTAGATCGACGTTTTGAGCAGTTACTTTTTTATGTTTATTTTTTAGTATAAATTGATATGCAGTGGTAGGGATTGTTATGATGGAGGAGAAAAAATAATGGTGGTGATGATGGAAGAGAAATAGTGGAGGGTGACGTGGAATAAAAAAATAAAAAAGTTAATGACGTGGATAACTAGCCGGTAATATTAGTCATATCGTCACATAACAAACAAGTTTGTTGGTCTAGTCGGGACGAAATTTAATTCGTTGGTCATGTCGGGACATTTTTGAAAGTTCGTGGGTATTTTTTGACTTTTACCCAAATAAAAAAAAACTAACTGTGTCGATCTACCGGTCGACGTCATATTACATCGTTTGATTCTTGCTGTGAAGTGTTGGATAAGTGTGTGTTTTAACTATATTGTATGTAGGCTGGATATCATGGTCAACATTTAACACTTATAAATGCATGTATATCACATAGCTGCAGTTACGGGGAAGATTGATATGATAACTGCTATTATTTCTCCACTACTATCTCAAAATTCATTAAAACCAGATAGCATTTACTCTTTAATGTCATCCATTTAGAAAACACTCACAACAAACCACCCAAAGAAGTAATCGTCCCAGTAAAACTAAAAACACAATTGCACCTATTCATCACAGATTCAAAGATCCAAGCCATGGAAGGTATTGTACCATATTCCTAATGATTTTTTTATATTTATTTGATGATTGACTACAAAATGAATGTCAAACATGTATGAAACTGGTAATTGATCAATAATTAGATTCATATCAAAAAGTTAATAATACTTGGCTTTTATGATCCGATTGACAAAATTGATATCGAACATTTATGAACTTGGTAATTGATCAATGATTTGATTCATATGGAAAAGTTAATAATACATGGGTTTTATGATCCGATTTTGTTTTTTATTAGAGTAAACTACACCGTTCGTCCTTATGGTTTGCGTTGACCGCAGCTTATCGTCCTTTGACCGAAAAAATGCACCGTCCGTCCTAAAGTGGGAAACGTTTTCTGTCGTTGGTCCCTCACTTTAACAGACCTTAATAACGCTCGTTAAGTCGACAAACATAAGGGTATGTGTGTCTTTTAAGTTTATATACGAGGATAAAATAGTCATTTTACCATTATGACTCACCATTAACAACTATAGTAGGACCACCATCCCCAACCAAAGTCAAACTATCCTTCTTCATCTTACCAGCTAAACAAGATTTCTTCTTCATCTTTTTCATACACTACCTTCACCACTAGCCACAACCATCAGCCATCGATCCCGCTAATTCTAGCCATCTTACCAAACCTTAAACCAACACCAAAATAAATATCAATATCCTGGATCAACACCCATCTCATTCTCATTTTCATAAAACCCAAACCCTTCATTCGGTAAGTGATAAGAAAAACCCCAACCACATTCATTATTTTCTTTAATAACAACAAAACCCAAAAAAAATATATATTCTTAAACCAATATTTCATCCATTGTACATCATTAAAGAGATCAATCAATTTTTAAAAAGTTTATTAGAAACCAACACCATCAATCCGTCTACAAGATTTACACACAAAAACCCCAATCATATTTTTATATAATTTACAAATTCCATTGATAATTCAAGAATTTTTTCACAAGATTTCAAACAAAATATCCAAACGAATTACACCTAAAATCGAAACCATGAACCCATATTTATTGCGAGGGTGGTGGTGGCTGGATTTCGTCTGTGTTAGATCTGTTGTGAAGATGGTGTTTGCATGTGGGTTTCGACCCGACCCGACCCATATAGGTGTTGTTGCATTTGACTTGTGGGTTCAAGGTTCGAACAAACTAGATTGAAGTGTTTAGTTTGACATGTAGTTAGAAGATATATCTTGTGTGTTAGATTCGTGGGTTATTCCTATGATGAAATAAGTTTGGGTGCTGGTATTTGAAGTGATTTAACAAGAGCTTTTGGTTGAATTTTGAAATAGGTTATGATTCTTATTTGTTGCAGATTGTAATGTCATTTAAAAGGTACTACGTATAAGCTAATTGTTTTTTTAATTTGTTGTTTGTAACTTGTAATATCATTTAAAAGGTATAAGCAATGTATCAGAAATTTTGTGGTATGGAATTATTGGATGTTCATTGTGTTGTTCGTAAAAGACAAAAAGGAAAAAAACAAATGATCTGGGAGATTTAAGATTTAATAGTGTAGTTGTATGGAATTATTGTGGGTTTTGATTTGTGTTTTTAAATCGATTTATGAGTTTTGATTTGTGTTTAAAAGTTTATGTTCTATAATGGATCAAACAAAGATGAGATTTGGAAATGGGTTTTGTGTTTGGTGATGAGGTGATGGTGAGAATGGTGATGGTGTCAAAATGAAGATGGTGGTGGAATGATATTGTCGGTGGTGTTTGTGTAGTTATTGAGAAAAGGGTGAATGAAGATGTTAACTATTCAAGCTGAGAGGGGTTTTTGAGACTGGAACGACATATGAATGATAAGGAGGAAGAAGACATTGGTAAAATGACCAAAACAACCCCACGTGGGCATCACGTGTGAAAACTTAACGAAGGTTAGTGAGGGTTGTTAGAGTGAGGGACCAATGACAGAAAACGTTTCCCACTTAAGGACGGACGATGCATTTTTTTCGGTCAAAGGACGATAGGTTGCGGTTAACGCAAACCACAAGGACGAACGGTGTAGTTTACTCTTTTTATTATTTAATTAGATGAACATATGTGTTTTTTGTTTAATTACCAGTTGATTGTGATGATCTATTTAATGAGATGAACAAATTGTTTAATACAATATTATTTAATGAGATGATCTATTTAATAAATCGGTTTTACATATTATTTAATGAGATGAACATATTGTTTATAAACTTTTAATGAATAATACTTTTATGTTTTACAATAATAGCATCTGTTTTATGGCGTTTTAGGTTAGTGTACTATTGCTTGAGAGATTATTAGGTCGGGGGTATGATGATCTAGTAAGGTCGAGGGGAAATGGGTGTTTTGAATATGGGTGGTTCATAATTGTTTAGTATTGACTTAAAGTGCTTAGGTGGTTAGTTGTTAGGAAGATTGGTGGTGCATACTTTATTAGTGATTCATACTTGTTTGGGTTAGTTTACTAGGGTTTGGGTGATTGTTTGGTTGAGTTATGATGATCTAGTAAGTTTGATTGGATTTCCGTTGTTATGATCAGGGGAAATGGGTGTTTGGAGTATGGGTGGTGCATATTTGTTTGGTATTGACTAAAAGTGCGTACGTGGTTACTTGTTATGGGTGGTGCATACTTGATTACTGATTCAGATTTGTTTGATGCGAATTACTGAAAGTGTGTTTATACATTCAGGATTTTGTAGAAGTGTCAGGTTAAAGTGTAAGGGTCCGGTAATTGAAGAAAATACTATTGAGGACGCTATCAATGTGGAAGAATATTTAAGTAAAGATGAAAATATCAGTCAAGAAGAAGGCATTAAAAATATTATCGGGTACTCAGGTTGATAATAAAGATGTCGGTCCATCAACTTCAGGTATAAAATGGGCATTTTATGTTTACTAAACCTGTTTCATAAAACGTATAACGTACATATATGTTTTTACTTGTCTTGTGTTTTGAAAACATTTTATTGATGTATTACAAGAGCCAAAAAGGTAAAGTCTGAGAAAAAAGGGAAAACAGCAAAAAAATGAAAGATTGAGGATACCATTGGTAAGTGTTGAGTTAAAATAAAGACAGATGTGTCCACATAACTAATTTTTAAGCATGCATTCATTTGTTGTATATTAATCAATTTCAGTTAATGATGTAGACAAAAAAGACACCGTAAAATAAAGAGTCCAGTGAAAAAAAACCAAGGAAATAGGAGTGCTACATATATATTCCAAACTAGAACAAGCCCAGTGGCATTCTTCAACGCCATGTCCCAACTATCACCAATCCAGAAGTCGTGTCTACAATAGTTAGGATTTGGGAAGTCACTTAATTTTAAAGTAAATAGTATTCTGTCAAAGTTAGGGTTTTATGTTGTAGACAACTTTGATGACAAAAAAATGGAAATCCAATTGGAACAGGCTTCTATTGAAATAACTATGGAATCAATTGCTGATATGATTGGAATTATCAACAAAGGTGTTGATATAATAAATGTAGATATAGTTAAAGATGAAGAAATGCTTAAGAACTGGGAGGAGCAGTTTGGTACTAAAAAAGTCACTCCAAATGATATGAAACATAGGATTAGGAATTCCAGGGTTAAGGATATGAACTTTAAGCTAAATTTCATTGTTCTTTTTACCTCCTTAATAGGAGGTGTGAAAACAAAGGGTTTTTGTGATCTGATTGAACATATCAATATGAGTACGGATATATCAAACATTAATTGGTGCAGTTACATTTGGAGATACCTGAAGAAGTGTATGGATGGGTGGAAGCGTACTGAAACAAATAGCTTCTTCTTAGGTCCAATAACGTTACTAGCTGTAAGTAATATCATATATGGTTTACAATTAATTTTTTGTGCATACATGTTTTCAATGAAATGTGTCGATTTATAGTATAATTGTTTATTTTTTGTTCATTGTTTGACACAGATGTTGTACGTTGATGAAACGGTTTGTAACGATTTTAGAATTGGAAGAAAAAGACCACCAACAACAATCTGGACATCGGAGTTGCTGAAAGAGCGTGAGTTAGCTGAAATAAAGTCCGGAGGACTCGGGAAAGCAGAACTAGCAGGACCATATGTTAAAGAGGACGACCCAATGCCTGAAAATTTGGAGGTAAGTTATAGTGTTGTAAATGTGTTTTTGTACAAATGTGAGTATATGACAAAAAATAATGAAACATTAATTGGTTTTATAATAAAGGGATTCATGAGGAAGATGAACAATTATATTGAGTGTATAAAGATCGAAAGAACTAGATTTGACAAGACATTTGATGCAGCAAAGTTGTTGTATCCAGGAAATACATTATTAGCTGATTTGGAAGATCGATATATTCAGTCACTTAGGTATCAAAGTGAAGATAATGAGAGGACAGCAGGTGTGCATAATGACAATCAAAAAAGGACAAGTCAAAGTCAGGAACTGAGTTTCTAAGCTGTTGACAATTTCGACTCGCCAATGTACATGATGGGATAACAGACTCAGCTAGTTATTTTTGAAACTGCTGACAAGGTGTACAAAGATTTTCAGCGTAGAAAGATGATAAACAATTTTGAAATACCTTATTTTAGTCTCGAGTTGACACAAGAAGCTGAAATAAAGACAAGATTAAATGCGGCAGAATATGAAATGGGTCCGGAAACACAGGAAGAAGTTATAAAAACTATTGAAAGAACCGAACAAGAAATGATAGGCAGTGGCTCTGAATTATGTGAACAAGAAATGATGTGCAGTACGGATATGGAAGATAACAGAGGTAATGCAGGACAAGCTCCTTTGGACGCAGTGCCTCTGAATTATGTGAGCTCGGTGAAAGAAATGATGTGTCGTGGAAAAAGGGTTATTAGAAAGAGTGATCGTATGAAGTCGCCTTTCTATGTTAGGGTCATAAATACTAATAAAGGTAAAAACAATAAGGAGAAGCAGTTGTTAGTCTACCTATTTTCAAAAATGGCTGGAAATGTTAGGTAAATCGAAAATAAAAGTATTGCATATGGGCGTTAACAAATGTCTTTTAGTTTTAAATATATCTGTATGGTACACATATATGATCATATTGATATTTATGTTTATGTTATTTGATTACAGTGATGTTCTGTTTGAGACAAAATACGGGGAAAAAATCTTCTAGAAGACAAATTGAGTCACTTGGACCACAAGAACCAGTTGATAACAACGTGTTGAGCTCGTGGTTTGCGTATTTGAATTTTTTAGAGGGAAAGAAAGACAAAAATTCACCTGCAATGTTGTTTTTACCTATTTTTGAAGTGGTAAGTGTTTTGGTTACTAAATATCAATAATATATTTAATTGAAACAATGTAACTATAAAACACATATGTCACACCGGATAAAAAAGATTTGGGTGAGAACGATCAAATAGCAAAAAGGTTTATGGTTTATGTTGAGAATGCACATTCAACTTATAGAGGGCTAACTAAGTTGGATAAAGCAGACATTGTAAGTTTTATTTGTGTCAAAATTTTGCACAAAATCAGGTTAAATGAGTGAACAGGAATTATATGACATAATAGTACATATGCGTATTTAGTTTAGGTGTTTTTGTGTATGAAGGCCAGGCCTTTGGTGCGTTTGTGTATTAAGGATAGGGTATGAATGTTATTTTTTTATTGTCGTTATTAAGGACATGCGTGTTTGGTTTGTTAATTAAGGAAAGTGGTGTATGGGTGTGCGTATTAAGGATAATGGTATTTTGTTTGGTATTCAGGACATTGGTGTTTTTGTGTATCAAGGACAAGGTGTGAATGACGTGTTTTTGAGTGTCGTTAAAAAGGACAAGGGTATTTAGTTTTTGAATTAAGGAAATTGGTGTTTGGGGGTAAAAAGGACATTTAGTATGTATGGCAGTGGTGTTTAGGTGTGCGTATTTAGGACAGTGGTGTTTTGTATGGTATTCAAGACATTGGATTTTTTTGAGTTTGTGTAATAAGGGCAGGGAATGAATGACATGATTTTTTGGTTTGCTTATTCAATACATGGTTGTTTAGTTGTGTATAGTAAGTACAAGGCTGTTTGGTTTTGTATTAAGGACAGTGATGTTTGGGTTTCCTGATTTAGTATTAAGGACAGTTGTGGGTATTTTAATATCAGCTTATGTTTGTATTAAGTACATATGAGTTCTTCTTAACGTTTGCAAAATGCAGGTTTCTATCCCAGTGAGCAATAACGAGCATAAATTCCTTTTGTGTTTTAACATGAAGAGCCCAGCTGTATCAGTTATTGATAGCAAAAAACAAGTAAAGAAAGTTGCAACCAGGAAAAAGAAGAAGGTTGAAGATATTGATGATATGATAGTTGCATCAATACTGGTACGTACAATTTGTATATAAATGAATTAGTAAGATGCCAAAAAATAGTAGTATACAGATAAATTACACATTAATTAATGCAACACAAACATTTTGGCCAATACCTGTTAGTAATAAATCATGGAAAAGCAGCTGAAATTATTGAATCTCAACTTGTGCGTGGTACTTTTGATTGGCAAACTAATAAGAGGTCTAAAGATTGTGGCATATTTGTGATGCGACACATGGAGACTTATATGGGCAATGAACTGGGTAAATGGAAATGTGGACTTGATGTTGAATGTAAAAAGCAAAATACACAGTTGGGGCGCTTGAGAAACAAGTATGCGGCAAAGCTACTACTTTCAGATTGCAACATATATAAGAGTAAGACTCATGAAGAAATGGACAGGATGAAATATGTAGTTTTCAATGTTAAAGCAAACAAAGTCCCGCAACGTGGCAAGTGAATGGAAACATCAATGAACAATGCATTTTCCTAGTACTTTTTGGTTTTTATTTCAAGGTGATGAGGTGTCATTTTATACATTTTTTGGGGGTTGTTTAACCCTCTAAATCGTGTGTTTATGCCCAAAATAGGTACTTAATCATTTCTTTTCAGGTATTTTGCATTTGTAATACGTAACGTAAAGTGCGCTAGTTACTCGTAATCACAAATCATCAATGCATACATGCATCTACATCTCACGACGTCTCAAGTCTACATCAATACATCTCTCGACGTCTCAAGTCTACATCAACACTGACATTTGTTTGCACCCGACGTAAATCACATAAGGTATGTACAAACAACATTAAACTTGTAGGATGATCAAAGAAATAAGTTTTTGTCTTAAACATTACATTTTTATAAATGTAACAAAACAATTTCTCAAAAATTAATTAGACAAATTATTTTTGAATTATAAAGAAATGTTTTATGTAGTAATTATTTCAAAATTCAAATCTAGCCATTTTCCCCCCAAAACAAGTGTCACTTTCACCAGACAAGTTTGTCACCACAAAAAGACAAAAACAGGAGCGTCTGTCGGGGCGGTCCCTTAAATAGGCCGGCGGCCCCCTTAAATATCCGGCGGCCCCCTAATATATCTGGGACCGCCGTTTCCTGACAGGCTTTTAGGTGCATGTATGTTTGGTCATATTAATTTTTTTTTAGGTTTCATTATATGTTTAGTTGGTTCATATATGTTTTTGTTTGTTTTTTTTTCATAATGGTTGTTTTGGTAGGTTCATACATGTATTAGACTTATTTCTTTAAAAAATGTACAAGTTCTATAATTATTATATATTAATTGTTTTTTTTTGCACTAACTAAGATCATACAAGTAAGTATGTTTCTTTGGTAAACTCTTGTTTTTTTAGAAAGTTCTAAAATATGTATACAAGAAGTGTTTCAAATGTAGGATTCAAAACAACATTAATGCACAACAATCAAAAGCATATACATTAGTGTACAGGTTCATATAAGTAAGTGTAAAGGTACATTTATGTTTTATTAGGTTCATGTATGTTGCGTCTCAAAGTTCGTATATGTTTTGGTTGGTTTGTGTATGTTTTGTCTCAAAGTACATATATGTTTTGGTTGGTTTGTGTACGTTTTTTGGTTATCCTTTATCAAAGTTTCAAATGTAGGATTCAAAACAACATTAATGCATAACAAAAAAAAACATTAAAGCAATAGGTTACTGCTATTTGAACTTATGATATAGTAAAGTAATGTAATGTAAACAACTATTATAAAATGAAACAATTCTAAAATTAAGATAAATAAAGTATTCGTAACAAGTTACTCAAAATTAAATAAGCTATAATATCAAAATATAAACTAATTGTCACGAGTTACTAGAAACATTCTTATTCTTCATCGCTTTCATATTCTTCATCGACATCATCATCCTCATCAACTTCGTCTTCGGTAGCACCTAAAGCTTCATCATCAAACTGGTCATCGGTATCACCTTTATCTTCATCATCAACGAGCACATTTTTTCCACTCACTCCACCTTTATCTTGGTTCGGAAACTTCTTACATATACCCTTGTGATGACCTGGTTCACCACAAGCGGTGCACCTTTCACATGTAGCCTTATTATGACCCTTTCCACCACAAGAACTGCATGTACGCCGTTTGAAAGGAACTTTCCTGTTAGTTCTTGCTATTGTTTTAGCTTTACCTTTTTCAGCCGCACTTTTAATTCTCTTGGTACCCTTACTTCTAAATATTGATTTAGGAGTCTTAATAACAACCTTATCAGGACAGTAACATCCAACAAATCAGAATATAAAGAATCCTTATTTAGCTCGACATGTGGTGTTTGAAACTCATTTTCAAGCTTTTTCTTCAAGCCTTGCACCGTTGAAAGAAGCTCAGATAACTTGTTAGTGTCATTCCTGAAAAGGCCAATACATTCTTCTATTGTTTGATGAACCTGAGATGCTAACGTATCTGTTTCTTCAATGCAAAGACCGTATCTATGTCTCTTGTCAAGGAAATGCGCAGGAAGAACATTCTTTGTCCAACGACGGTTTAAGTATACATTAGGTATTTTGTGAATTCCATAAATACGAAAGACACAAAATACGTGACGACACAAAAATCCATACCGGTTATAATGACCACACGAACAAGTAACACTACCATCCATTTTATTCAACACAACATGTAATGCATCATATAAACTTACTATGAAGTAAAAACATATATAGCTTAATATTGTAAAAATTCTTTACAAATATTATAATGTTTTAAAAACATTCAGGAAGATAACATGATGTTTCATATTAGAAACAGTCATACTAAGTAGTACAAAAGGATAAAATATGAGAAAGAAAAGCGTACCGTAGCACGTATAATTGGATTAGATCTCTTGTCCATTTGTTGTATGATGCAAGTCTCAACGCTACCTTCAGATTCATATCTAATATGTGTACATGCGTATAAACTTTTATGTATTTCATGTTGTACCTCTCTAAATATGGAAGGTGTATACACGTCACATGCATGCTTTTCAAATGGCAATTCAGTAAGCCTGGTCGGAGTGGACTCATTTGAAGCATTGTCTAATACACGTTGTGTGTATCTTTGTTTCTCCATTGCAGATTCAAAACACAATATGAATTATACAAGTGTGTTGCCTTCATGTGAATATATCTAGAAAAACGCATTGGAACTCTCTGATCGAGAAGTTGTTTTCATCAAACCACACATAGGCACCTCTTTAAAAAAACCAGGGACCCATCTTTCTCTAATGGCATACATATCGAACAACCATTTGTTGTCATGCAAATTATACCAATATATCATATCATTCTATCGTTGTTCAAAGACATCAGGACCAATATACACATTCCATACCAATTTGTGGAAGTCTTTCCTAAAGTTTGTATCAGCAGCAAGATCGCCTGGGGAAGTATGCAACAAAGTAACTTGTATGGGATCATATATGCACGAATAATACATTAAACTTGTAATACATTAAACAGTTAACTTGTAATATATTAGGGTACTTATAATAGGAAAAGGCAAAAGTTCATAGGTAAAAAGGTGAGTTTACAAAAGAAAATAAAGATAATTAAATTACCTTCCCGGGTAGTTTCTTTGTGATATGCCACATACATAACCGATGGTGTGAATCTGGAAACGTTTTAAGTACAACATTCCTAAGAGCAGCGTCTTGGTCTGTTACAGCAAAAGGTGGCTGCTTCTTATGCATTTTTAAAAACGCCTCCAACATCTAAGAAAATGATTATGTGGTTTCATCCAATAGTAACGCAACACCAAATGTGACACATCTCTGATTGTGATTAATGCCGGTAAATGGCACAAATTTGTATCCATACCTGAACAAAAAATAATTCTATGTTATTAAAAAACGTATGAAGAGTTTATAAATGTAGGAATGTATATATTACTTGTTGGTGTGGAAAGTAGCATCAAATAAAACCACATCACCAAACGCAACATAGTTGCATTTCATGGTTTCATCGGCCCAAAAAAGTCTGACCAACTCTTTTGAAGGAAGAGTGTGATATTCGAAACAGAATTCTGGGACATGTAATTTCTGCTTGCACATTTTATCCACCAACATCTACGCATCTCTATCTCCAATGAATGAATTTACACAACGCTTAAAATTACAATAATCCGTGGATGTCCCACGTACTTTATCGTACCCACCAACAAGAGCTGCTTTTAATCTATGAGCTCTAGTAGGACCTAGATTAGACATTGATGCACGATGAATAAAAATATAATCATCAAAATGCAATTGACGTCGAGCCCTTGATAGGTCCATGTTGTTCAAATTCATTAGTGGATGATTGTGGTTTTCCACGAAACCAAGCACCTCATAAGATTAAGATTATGTCCCATTAATTTTTTTCAAACAAAGCTTAGCAGGACAATTTATGGCCTGAGACTTACTGTGGCGCTTTCTTTTTTTGCTAGCAGAATTTTCACCATCTTCTCCATCAACTTCATTCAGAGTATTTACTTCTTTTGACCTTCGTGGTTTACCTGCTCGGTTGCATTGAAAATAAGCGTGTGTTTTTTTGGCTGTTTTTACGCTTGAAACCGTCTTTACGAATGTTAAACCTGGCCTTCTGAGAATATACCAGGTATGTTTCATATGCATCATTATAACTGCCAAAGAACAAGCCTTTCTTGGGTTTTTCATCTTCGGGAACATCTGGGACCCAATATGATGTACCATTTGGAGTATGCTGAAATTCATCAGAATCATCTACATAAAAAAATGTCAATAAATATCTATGTTAATTGTTAATAATTTTGTTCCTGTTAATTCAAAAAAAATGCTTAACTATGTTACTACATGTACGTAAAAATAATTGTCGCTTTTCTTGTTCTATAAGAATGTTTACTCGCCAACCTTACTACATGTATGCATAAACGTGAAAATGTTATACTATGGAACATGTATGCATAAAACTCCCAAAAAACCCTAACACATGTGTGATTGGTTTGCAATGCAATGTCTTGTTGTTGTGTCAAATTTGGGTGTTTGTAGCAATATCTTACAAGGTGTTTGGTTCATAATCTAGTGGCCCTCTACTCCTCTCTAGCTTTATCAGCTGCTGCAACTATTATAATGCCTAAAAGTGTGATTGGTTTGCAATGTCTGGTCTTTTTATTGTTGTCAAATTTAGGAATGATCCAATTTGGCACTGCAGGTTTATCTTTTTTCGTTTGGATACTTATGGTTAGTGTTGAGTGTAGGGTTCAACACTTTTTTATAGTGTCTTTGTGTGGCTACTGATATGGTAGTTTCATTTGTTTGTTTTCATTTCCTTGTATTGCTTTGTCACTTTTTGTAAGTTTTTCTTTTTTAGGGGCTCGCTATTTTAATGGTGCATACTTGATGTAGCGGGCTGCCTTTGTTTGTATCGTGTTTGTTTTTTTATAATATTCATGCCTTTAAAAAAACCCTAACACAAAAAAACCCTAAAACCATAAAACTACTAAAAAAACCTAAAACAATAAAACCCCAAGACACATAAAACCCTAATACAATAAATTAATAAAAAAATATTGTTGTTCCTGTTCTATCTACAATTACGTGCAAACAAAATATATAGATTAATTCAGATCTACAGGTTCATACTTCCCCTATCTACAAGTTCATACCCTGTTTCATAATGCCTGTTCTATGTATAATTCTGCTAGATGTTTCATAATGCCTGTTCTATGTTTCATAATGCATGTTCTATGTAAAATACCATGTTTCACAATGCCTGTTCTATGTACAATTCCGCTAGAAAGTCACCAAATTACGCTATCTACAATGTTTCATAATTACTTACAAATGAACAAAAAAAAAGGGAATGGTTACACATTCTGATAAACATATAAAGGGTTAATATATCGTTCAATGAGTTAACATGTTTCATAATTTTAAAAAGCAATAAAAAACAATAACATACCATGATGTTGTAAATGCTCAGGTAATACAACGATTTGATTATCGACTTGGTCATCCCGAACCATTGAAGACTCTCCCATATCGTGATCCCGAACCATTGAAGACTCTCCCATATCGTGATCCCGAACCATCGAAGACTCTCCTATATCGTGATCCGGATGTTCGTGAATGAAACCATATTTTTGTGCACTACGTAGATAAATTAAGGTTGTAATTAGGGTTTGGATAATTTTGTATGTGAGTAATTTTGTGATGAAGATACATATTGTTTGTAGATCCTGGATTTTTGACAATGTCAGTTATCTAATTAACTGTGATTCTGAAATCAATGTAAAATACCCTAAATATCCTTTCAATTATACCATGAATAAAATAAATAGAAAATAATTTACTAAATTTTGATTGGTTAGTAGATGGTTTTGTAGGTTCTGTATAAAAAAGTGGTTCTGCAAAGAAAACCACACATCTTACATTATATATAAGTAGATATCAGAATGCCACCTATGCAACATACACGCTACATCATCATTCTAGGATTGCCACCTATGCAACTAATTATGCTACATATGCATTTAATAATCCACCTAGGCAACTAATTATGCCACCTATGCATACACGAATGACACGTAGGCATTTAACATGCCACCTAGGAAGAATCAAATCCACCTAAGCACTCTACAATTCCAAATCATTCCTGAATAAATTCAGACTAAAAATGTATTTGTAAGGATTTAAACCCTAGTCTATGCACCCACAACAATTGCAATTACCATTAGACCACAATGGTAGTTGTGGCAAGTTTTTAAAAAACAAATACATAACAAGTAATTCAGTTTTTAATTTTTACATTTTAAATTCTTTTGCCCATTAAATTCTGTCGCAAAAAACGCCAACTTTTGATCCATATTTCCGAAACTGAAATTTATAAAACTAATTAGCTTTTTATTTGGCAAATCAAAAATCATACCATGTTTAATTATATTTTCAAAATCAAACTATGTTTTCAAACAATCAAAATCACATACACAGATCAAAATCATAAATACTCCATCAACAAAAACCATAAAATAACCATGAATCAAACACAAAATAAATAAATAAAACTGAAAAATCCGGTTATCTAATCCAACGAAAAGCCTCACTGGATTCGGCATCATCATCAAAGGTATCTTCTTAATTAACTTTATCTAAAGTCGTTTTTCTCTTTGATTTTTGTTCCGATTGAATCCAATTAGGTTAGCTAATATGTTTTGATGAATGATCAATTAGAGATTAGTTTCGTATTCATTTATTAAGTTTAGTTTTGAAATCAAGCATGTTTTGCATACCAATTGTTTGATGAAATTCCTGAATGAGTCATGTTCTTGGCTTTGATAAAAGGCACCTCATTTTGTAAGTTTGAATTCAAAACCTAAATAATCACTTAGAGGGAAAGAAATCGGCTCATTTAATGGTTTAACAAAAAAACGCACGATTTGCAAAGATAACGCTAGGTGAGTTGCTGAAATCACGGCCTATTCATTTATTTTTGATAAAAAGTCTAATGAATTTAAATTATGATTTAAATCAGACCATATTGCCTACGAGTGAATCCCTAAACTAGAAATTCATTAGAGGCCGACTCATCAATTAACAAGGTTTTGAATTTATGATTTGTTTGATTGGGGTTGAATTAATTATTGTTTCTTTCATCTTTATTTGATTCATTGTAGCATGTATTAATACAGTAGGGAGTAAATCTGCAAGCTAGAATAGAACATGTGAAGACGCATCAATGCCCACTCATTCAACTCTTCTTCTTTCACGTTCCTCTCATAAAGAAGGTTAGCTTGCTACCTATGATTTGTGTTCTATCATTTAATGATTTAGAGGATTAA
>BQNB010061396.1:19138-36512 GCA_026074375.1 Tanacetum coccineum | reverse complement strand
ATTCCTTGTGTCAGAGGCCTTGTACTTCTTTTACATTGATTTTAGTGCAATATTCCCCTTTTTGGTGTGTTTCTTTGAAAGCTCGCGTGTCATTCCTTGAGTCATCTTGACCAATCAAAGCCCTTTGGTGACGTTTCGCTTGCCAGCATGTAGCATAGTACTCAAATCTTTGTTCCACGTCATTAATTGAATTTTAAACGGAGGGGATGATGAATAGTAAAAACAGATTTTCTCGCCTTCTTTTCTTTTATAGAGTTGTGTTTGACCCGGGGAACGAGTATTTGACTTGGGCTTTTATAAAAAAGAAATGGGCTTGGGTAAATATCATGGGCTGGGTAAAAGGGTTTTGGGTTATAATTAAAAAGATAACAACCGTTAGCCTTTTATATTAAAAGGACTAACGGTGTTAGTCATTCAAGGACCATTTTTGTTATATGTTAAACAATAGGGGCTGTTTTGAGGATTTAAGGGTTTTGTCTTTTAGTAGGTTGACCAATGGTTGACCGAGGTTGACTTTGTTGACCTTTGCTATAAACCTTCTGGCTCTTGTGCACTCTATCCGTTCCCGTGTTCGTGTTTGTCTGGGTTTGACCGTTTTCTTGTGATTTTTGCAATATCCGTACCTACACATCACAAATGACAAAACAAGCAATATACAAGCATTTTATGCATAATTTGATCATTTAAGGATCATTTTTGATATAAAAAGGATATGTGATTTCTCACATATCATTCTTCATAAGCAGAACTTCATTCCACTCTCCCACATGTTTAATGCCCAAACCTCTTTGATCCTTAGGACTACATACCACTTTTCATGCAATATTGGCTTTACCACTGTTATTACTACCATGACTCCATAAGAATTTTTTCATAACTTCATCAATTTATTTGACAACAGTCATTGGTAATAGATAAACAGAAGCCCAATATGATTGCATAAGGCTAGCACATAAGAGATAAGTAGCAATTTGCCATCATATGATATAAACATGTTTTCCAATCATCAATTATAACTTTTGCCTTATCAATAAGTTGCTTGTAGTCATTGACTCCCATACACTTAGCTAGCAAGGGCACACCAAGGTATTTCATTAGGAGTTTTCCTACAATATAAGGAATGATCTTGAGTAGTTCACTTCTAACATAATCATTAATACTACCAAAGAATACGGTGCTCTTCTTCAAGTTAGGCAACAGACCAGAATAGATGCTGAAATCATTTAATGATTTCTTCACACTAAAGATAGAATGCAAATCACAATGAAAGAAAACCAATAAGTCATCAGCAAAACATAAATGGGTAATTTCAAGCTCCTCACACCTTGTGTGATATATGAAATTCCCATCAACCTTAATCTTTTTAATCAAGATTAAATTAAGAACCTCCATGACTATAGTAAACAGATAGAGAGATATTGGATCACCTTGTCTTAACCCCTAGCCCTTTTGAAATAGCCATAGGTATGCTCATTAACATATATGGAGAATGCAGATGAGCTAATGCATGTCATAATCAACTTCACTATTTGCTCATGAAAACCAAATTTAATAAGAACTGTTTTAAGGAAATTCCAACTTATAGTATCATAGGCTTTCTGCAAGTCAATCTTTAATGCACGCCTTTTAGGCCATTATTCCTATTGTAGCCTTTCAGTAATTCTTGAGTAAGGAGAATGTTATCTTGGATAATTTTTCTAGGAATGAATGCACTTTGGTTAATACTAACAACCTTCTCTAGACCACTCTTGATTCCATTAAGACATCAGCAAAACATAAATGGGTAATTTTAAGCTCCTTGCACCTTGTGTGATATCTGGAATTCCCATCAACCTTAATCTTTTTGATCAAGATTAAATTGAGAACCTCCATGACTAAAGTAAACAAATAGAGAGATATTGGACCACCTTGTCGAACCCTCTAGCCCATTTGAAATAGTCATAGGTCTGCTCATTAACACATATGGAGAATGCAGATGAGCTAATGCATGTCATAATCCACTTCACTATTTGCTCATGAAAACCAAATTTAATAAGAACTGTTTCAAGGAAATTCCAACTTACAGTATCATAGGCTTTCTGCAAGTCAATCTTTAATGCACACCTTTGATGGCCATTCTTCCTATTGTAGCCTTTAAGTAATTATTGAGTAAGGAGAATGTTATCTTGGATAATTCTTCCAGGAATGAATGCAATTTGGTTAATATTGACAACATTCTCTAGACCACTCTTGATTCTATTAGTAAGGATTGTGCTAATGAATTTGTACAAGACATTGCAACATGTTATTGGCCTTAAATCTAAAACTTTATTTGGAGTGACCATTTTTTGGATGAGAGAAATAACTGTTGCATTCACTTCTTTAATCAGCTTTCCAGTTAGAAAGAATTCTTTGATGTATGTGCCCCACAATTGACCAAGCTTTCTTAAAGAAATATGAGGTAAACCCATCAGGCCCCGGAGCTTTATCATTGTCAATATCAAACATAGCTTTTTTGATCTCCATATCAGTGACTTAATGGATCATATTACTTGCTTCCTCTTCATTTAGTTTATTTAAGAACATGTGATCATTATCCTCCATTTGATGAATTGTGCTTTCACTTCCTAAAAATTGTTGAAATGCTTCAAAAACTGTTCTGAAACTTCTTCACCATAAAATCTCTTCCCATCTTCATCACAAATGCTTTCAACTTTATTCCTGTGTTGTCTTCGTTTACTTACTTTGTGGAAAAAAGTGGTGTTCTTGTCTCCGTCCTTTAACCACTAAATCTTATTTTTTTGAGCCAAAAGTTTATTCTCATAAGCAACTGCTTCTTTGTATTCTTGAAGGATTTTTGTTTCTTCTTACATGACTTAGTATTAAAAGGATCACCATCAAGTTTAGTATGTCATTCTTTGAGCTTATCTTCCAGTAGCAGGACCTTCTCAAATAAGTTCTTCTTCCATTTAAGGCAATTCATAGACTTTTTAAGGTTCTTCATTGTTTTTACTACCTTATACATTTGAAATCCCTGCATATTCATCTTCCATTCCTTATCAACTGTAGGCAAAAAGTTTGTTTTATCCACAATGTAATTAGAAAACCTGAAAGACTTTCAAGTGTTCTTTATACCATTTGGAATGACCACCATAAAAGGGAAATGATCAGAAATCATATATGGTAAGAAAACAACATGAGCCTGCCCATAAGCATCAATAAAATCTTTATTGCTCATAACTATGTCCTAACTTTTTTAGAATATTATGCGCAAGATTTTGAGGGGATTTGGTCCAAGTGAATTGAAACCTAGAGCTGCAAATTTCACCTAATTCATTCAGAGAGACACAATCATGGAAATCTCACATGTCCCATACACATGCTGCTAATCCTCCATGAAGGGTAACATTGAAATTTCCAAGAATAATCTATGGTCTTCCATTTACAATTTGATTTTGGCATGTTAACTCTTGCATAACTCCTTTCTTTCCTTCCCATGATTAGCAGCATACACAAAACTGCAAAAAAATATCATTTTCTCTTGAATGGTTTCCACAAGGCAGAACATTATATATTTTTTTGGTAACCATGGTTTCCACTCTTAAAGCTGACTAATCCACAGGGTTTGAACCTACCGCCACACAAATTCAAACTAGGTAAATCCCTCCCTTTTCAGGAGGTTGGCGTGGCCACTTCAGAGTTGTTTGAACCTAGTAGGAATCGAATTTGGGACCTCACACCTTTTAGTGTGACACTTGCAAGTTCTTTTACCACTAGGCCACCCTTGGGTGGTTAGGTAGAACATTACTTGCCAATAGCTAAAAAGGACATCTACAACCAACACATTAGAATTCCAACCCATTGCAATTCTGCATCCTTTACTGCATTTAGATATATTAGTACACTAGTTCCATCTATTGAAAACTTTAGACTATATTCTTTCTAACTCATGTCGTCTAGCCCTTGTTTCTAAAATTGCAAAAATACTCAATTTTTTCTCCAAAGTGAATTTTTTAATCTCATTATGATTATCAATGGTACCCATACCTCTAATATTCCATGCAGCTAATTTTAGATCCATAAATACATTTTTATAGATTGTACCTTATTTTCACCATTATTGGTGAAAAGAAGAATTACATTCTTCCATTCCCTCAATTTCATTCTCCACAAAATCTTCATTTTAATATCATCAAAACATCCTCATTATCATCATGTGTTAGCTCTTTATCAATCATTCTTTTCCAGCTATCTTTAATATAATTGACCAATCACATAGATCATTTGCTTTTTTATAAGGGGTAGGTTGTAATTTTTGTTTCATAAAAAACTTCATCTCATTCTTTTGTTCTTCATTCAAACTCTTCTTTATACCTTCTTCATTACAGTCTTCTAAAACAACAAACTTGTTGGAACAATGCTTACCATTCCCATTATTTTTTGACCCATTTATACTTTTGTTACCATGACTGCTTAATGTCTTCTTGTTTATGTTACTTTCTTGATGTTTCTCTTGAACATGACTTTCCTTAGGTCTATAAACAAATTTTTGAGCTATCACATTAGTCTTTTTGCTACATGTATTACTAATTACATTCTTGTTCTTTCCCCATTCATTTGTTAGTGTGTTCACATTGTTTTGCTGGAACTGCTTCTTTCTTGTATCAATAAATGCTTCCTTGTTCACAACTTCCTTTGTTTTTTAAATTTTCTCTTTCTATAACTCTTCAACATTCTTTGGCCTCTTTTTACACATCTTGGTTGTATGCCCAAATACATGACGGAAATTAACACACTGAAGGTTTCCATAAGTATTCAATCCTGATTTTTTTTGTTCTTAAAATGTTCCCACTACTGTCTCTATATTGCACATCAATACCATCCTTGAATTGTTTTCTAGCATCCACCTCAACCAAAACTCTTGCATAACCTAACCTTCCTCTTCCATATTGACACACGTTTGCAGTCATAACATCCATAATCAAAGGCTTCCTTATACTACTTGCTAGTTTACTGATTCCTTTATTGTTCCAAGCTTTAAGAGGAATATCAAACATCTTAACTCGTAGGGGAGATAACTCACTTTAGGACTTCGTTTTTGAACAATCAAATGTCTACCACTTACCATCCAAGGACTGTTTTCAAGTACAAAGTTCATCCCTTCCTTATTTTTAAACTTAAAGTACTATACCTCATTATCATTGCTAAACATTTCCCCTAATCCATGCCTACCCCACTCACAAGATTGTAGTTGAGTTCATTAAAGTGCATTTTCATACCAACAAATTGTCCACAAATAGTAAGATTTCACTTTAAACTTCCATTATTCACTATTTCCTCATAAAAATGACAAATTCATTACCATTTTCTAACAATGTAGGCTCATAATACAACTTTCTATTAGGTTCAACACTCTTATGACTGGCAATAGATGCATATGAAGGTTGTTGGTTTGTGCTCATGTTACACGAATATTTATACGACTAGGAATACGTGAGCCTACGGGGTCACACACGTATACACTAAGATATCACTCTATTGGTATGTATATAATAATATAAGTGTATATTTATTATATATGTATTTAATACTCGATTAATGTATATAATAAATATAAGTGTATATTTATTATGTATATTAATATTCCAACGATAGAATACTAACGGTCGTTAATTAGTTCGTTTACGAATAATTAACTATAAGGATTTTTAATTAATGTGTAATTAAAAGTAATTATACATAATAATTAGAAAAGTTAAAAAGTCAACTCAAGTGGTGTTTGGGATGAGGTTCGACCGGCCATAGGCCTATGGGGTTTATGGGTTGGGTTTTTGAGTTAGCTTTTTCCCTAAGCAAGGTATTTTAGGTAAACCTTAATCCACCTAGTATAAATAGGGGATTACCTAGCTTATTGTAATAATCCTTATTCTTCTCTTATCCTTGTAGTCGACAAACTAAACACACCCTTGGGGAAAAGGTGTTTGAGTTTGATTACTTGTAGTATTCTTCGTACGTTGGTTCGTGGAACTAGCATTCGAGTGATATTGGTTAACGTGTAGTGTGGATACACGTAGAGGTTGCTTACTTTAGTAACTCGAAGGGTTTTTGGTTCGCATGTATTTTACACATGCATGTACTCGAAGAAGTCTCGGTTCTTCACTAGCTTGGTTGCTAGAGGAACATTTTTCCGTTTATGTTTTATGTTAATTTTAGTTGTTATATGAGTTTAATTTCGCTGCGTAGTTCGTATAATATTAATGTAATATTATGTTACTTAGATAACGTTTTCCAGCAGTGGTATCACAATCAGGTCGTATAGCTTTATAATTACATAAAAATGGTAAAAATACCTAAAATACGCATATATTGTAATATTTTCATGCTTTTTATGTGCAATCTATTTTAGAAATTTATCTAGTGAATTAATTACTCCTATAAAACACATAAAATCTGAAAATATAAATATGGTATCTATTTTTGGAAGATCCGGCTGATATATAAACGCATATTTTGAATATTTTTTGCCATTTATGTGAAAATCTTTTTTAGGAAATTATTTAGGGAAATATATTTACCCTAAATATCACAGAAAAATAGAAATAAAATATGGTTATATTTTACATGATTTGTTTCGCTTATTATGAATGCATGTATTATAATTTACGATTTGAATGTATTATAGCTTATTTATTGCTTATAAATTGTCAACCATGGATTACGTGCATGTAAACCATGGTTATTAAGCTAAATATATTTGGTATGCATGCTTTGTATATATGGTATGCATGAATCATTATGTGAATTAATTGGTTAATTGCAAAGGCAGGGAAGACCTTTGTTGAGTTGTTGTTTTAATTCGTAAATGATTATGTTTAGTATGATTAAATTTGTTAAATTGGTTTTGCATGTTTATATGTGGCGTTTTTATTATATATAAAATGCAAAAATGATTTTCAAAATTAATATGGACTAAAAGAACATAATTAAAATGCTTATTGTATGTATATTGATATGTACACTTTGCTAAATCATGGGCTATATACGTAAACTTGTTTGAATCCTTGCAAACGTTCTATAACGCATGGGTTTAGTGGTTTCCGCATGGAAACCCGCGACGAAACAACACAATGATAAACAATTTTACATAAATGTTTTAAACAATATTTTAAGTATGTCGTAATCGTTACTAGGGTTCTATTATTTCCCGTGGGGATTATCGACCGTCGTAGTAAGATCACTTATACATGAAAATATTGTAAACATGGTAACCCTAATTTTATAAATGGCACGTGGTTTCTAAAATGTATGTGATTTCTATTTATAAAAAGTTTTTAAAACAAAAATTGAAAATGTTTTAAAATTAACTATGTCCATAAGTTTATGTATGCTCCTTATAATATAAATTTGTAACCTGTGTTTTCATCAAATATGTTATAACCCTAAAATTAAGTCATTTGTCATCCAAGTATGAAATCACTTGAGTTTGTATTTTCTCTAAAACAGTTTTAGGTAAATTTTGCAAAACAAGGTAATATAACAATCGTATGGTCAGACCTGAGACTATAAAATTACTGATTTTGTATTGGACGAATTATATCGACTATGATATTCAGACCATCTACCCGAGGCATACGATGGGGTTAAACATGCTACTTGACATTATACTTCTTGATTATGATGCCTTGTGCCCCATAAAGGCTAAAAGTTACACATGTTGGCAATTATCATACGCTGATTCCCTTTTGAATTTACCATTTCTAGTAGATCAACTGCATTAATGGTAGAACGTCAAGTTGGATCTTAAACCCTTGTTAAAATTAATTGTTTATTCATATATAAACATGGGTAGTTAATTTTTAAGGGATGAATTATCGAAAATACTAAAAATGAACTTTGCAAGTTCTTTTAATGTATTAATGCAACGTATACCGTAAACAAGGGTTTGTTCTTACTTGTGGAAGACAAACTGTGTCTATTTTGAAAATAAGACTTATTCCTATACTTTTTACTTATGGAAAAGTTATAATAGGAATGAAAGAATTATCCTAGATTCTAATCGAACTCATACCAAACTTACATGTTAAGTTAATTGGACTTCTTATTCTTTCAAGATTACTTCAATAACCTTATTCGGTTTTGAAATCTTTGAAATCTTAATAAGAAACTTGGATAACTAAAGAACTTGTGTCTATAGCTACCAAGACTAAAATATCTTGTTTTAAATCAAACATTACCGATTTGATAATGACGAAAATCATCGCAAAACTGGAAAAGGCAATAACTAGAGAACTCGTGTCTATAGTTGTCTCCTTAAACCACGCTACACACCCTTGAGGTAAAGTGAGCGGATAAAGGAGGAATTGCATGTCAATTTTTCAAGTTAATTAAATA
Organism: Tanacetum coccineum; assembly: GCA_026074375.1. Taxonomy (NCBI): domain Eukaryota; kingdom Viridiplantae; phylum Streptophyta; class Magnoliopsida; order Asterales; family Asteraceae; genus Tanacetum; species Tanacetum coccineum. The sequence goes on along the minus strand of BQNB010061396.1, from coordinate 28,142 downwards.
GTTGAGATGGCTAGAACTTGAACATACTTCCTTGAATATCAAAGCACATTAGCAATAATGAGTAGACATTCAAGAATTGGAAAGATGCATAAATTGTTACTTACTTTTCACTAGTGAAGGGACACTTAAACTTTTGTCAGATCTAGTGGAAGTAATGCATTTTATGAATTTAGGACAAACATGCAATCTTGTCAAATTCAGTGGGAGTTATGAGCTGTTTTCACCTCATAACTCATACATTATAACTGCATGGTTTTGAATTTAATAAATTACATTCCAAGTGTGAAACCAACTTTATTTAGTAAGAAATCCATCGTATATTTATCATTGATCTTTGATAACTTGTTGCCTTTGAGATGTCGCTTTCGTTTAAATGTTATTTTTGATAGTTATGCACGATTCCTTATTAATAGATGGAGTTCTATATACACTAGATATGAGCTTGACACTGCCATATTGTCGATACAAACAAACAAACTAGTGTGATGTTGTTTTATGCAAAGAAGTTGTCCTCTGCACAAGTGAGAGAAATCTTTATTGTGTGCAAGGAACAACTTAGAACAATATGACAAATGGTTTCTCTTACTGCAAAGCAAGAAAACTATTACTTTACTAGGACTCCTACACATTTAATGTATGTAGCCCTATTAAGAGAATATGTCAAGATAAAAAGATATGCTACATGATTATGTTTTCTTGGAAATTTTAAACATGGAGTTTGAAATTAACTTGAATTTACTATTGAGGCCATATATATGCACTCATTTTACTTTAGTTTAACAAATGAAAAGACTTATAACGTAAAGTAAAAAAGGTTAACTTATTATGTTTTCATGATTAAAACATGTACATGAAGTCACTGACTTGGTCAAAGACGTATAATGAATAGTAATATATTGAATATTTATGTCTACTTGTTAGTACATACAAATTAAGTCACTGAATTCATAAAAGACTTATTAAAGTATGTGTAGCAATTCGTAATTTTCGGGTCAATATTTAAACCCCGACTTTCATCAATAAATTTAAGTTTTCTTAAATTATTGTTTTTGAGTTTTCGAATAAATTATTCTGTGTACGTCTTTAAACGTACCCTTATTTGTGCACTGTCATTAGATGTATGTCGTCTATGAGCCCTACGTATTTTATCATTTTCTACACATATTCAGAATGTTGTAGTTTTATTTTTTTTATATTGAGCGTTTATTTTTCGTGATTACGCCTAAACTCTTGTAATAATTTACACTTTTACTCGTTAGCCCAATAATACCCACTTATATATAATATAACACAAAATTTAAGCCATTTATCTTTTTTTATCTCTCTTGCTATGCACGCCCAAACCACATGGACATTTGCCATGTGGTGGGTAATCTTCTATATGTGTCATTGTATATAAACTTACTAAGGACAAACTGTAGCAATTTGTATTTTTTTAGGTTAACCTCGTACATTTTATTATATATTTTATTTTAGCATAAATTAATTTTTACAGGTAACCGGATAAGTTATCCCGTGATCGTCGTAAAAAGTATATTATATATGAACCCGACTCTAGACTACGTTTAGTCTATATGTTTTATGCATTTTTATCATCTTACATATATTTTTATGTCATACTTTTATTTTTCGTGTTTACGTAAACTTTACACCTTTTACGTTTACGTAAACTTTACACTTTTTACGTTTACGTAAACTTTACACTTTTGCGCTATTAGCCTTTTATATATACACTTAACGTTATTAAAAAAAGAATGTCTAAAGGAAAACACGTGTAAGTTGGTAAATGAAATGTAGCCTTATAATTAAAACGTGGCATGACACTAATTTCATTAAGTGCAAAAGTATAAACACGTGTACTGTTAATCCTATTTGCATGCATATATACATCCCATGCGCCACAAAAAGGTGAGAAAATCATTTCATATCATAAAGAACAAGGACGCTTATATTTTTATTATTCAAAATTTCGATCACTTCAAAAATCGCATTTCATGATCAAAAAAAATACCGTGCTAGTCAAGCCTAAGGACAAGACTAAACAGTCTACGTGACATCCGTCAAACTCAGGTCGCGTTTAGGAATATATTCGTTCGGGAGGGTTTCTTTAGTGATCATTGTTGTATACTTGTTGTGCCCGCTTCTTGTTCTTACTCCTTGCTTATTAAGGTGAGTTCATAGCCTCAACTTTATTTAATTTTTTTATAAACTCTTTGGGGTGAGATACATGCTAAAACATCTATTTACGGACAATAAATTTCAAAACTGTATGTTTTCTTGAATATATTATTGCTTGTGTCTAAGTCACTTCATGCCATAAGTCCCCTCACATCATGGACTATTAATCACTTGTGTGTGAACGCGAATATTGTGGATAGGCCTATTGGGATTGGCGAATCCCGTTTGTGTTTGTAGGTAACCAAACGCACTATATTTGTGACTCTAGGTATATGGCAATTACATACACGGGGCCATTATTATCCTATATATCATAATTGATATATACTGTTAGTTTTGAGTGTCATGAGCTTAGATGCAATAATATCTATTTATATGATGATTGTATTCGTTGCAATTCAGCTCTGAAAACTTGATTGTTCATTACAAAAACATATGAATTCACTCAACAATTTTATTAACATTTTAGCATGTTTTATCTCAGGTTTTTAGGTATTTTGCTCGGAGAGAAGCCACACGGATATGTATTTCGGAGACTCTTTATTTTATACATTGATAAAATTTCTTTTGAAAATCTTGTGTTGTAAAGAATTTCTATTATAAAATTCGATGAAAAATTTATCTAAACATTTTGTCATGTCTGAACACTTATGTTATTTTGACAATGTTGGGACCTATTTGTAAACTCTGATGTTTTTAATGTATCTAATGTGAAACATTTTGAAATGTATTTTAAAACGTCTCTTTTGAGGTCGTTTTTCGTGACTTGTACTTTGTGACTATGAAGTAGCACCCCATGTTGTATTCCGTTACGTTTTGAATTTTGAGGGTGTTACAGATTGGTATCAGAGCTAAAGTCATAGAGAACTGGGTCGTTTTCAAAACCTAGACTATGACTACTTTTCAAAATTTAAAGTCTTTCCTCTTGTTTTATCCAATATCCGTGCGCGCGTACTTCCTGGCTGCTTATATTTACTCTCTCGAGCAATACTACTAGTATTATATAGATAATAATTATATGATGCTTGACTTTCTTTTCGATCTCTTACGCCTATCTTTAAGAGTATCGCTACTTATTTATATAAAGGTAATTTATATAAATATTGACTATTTCGATCACTTATATATACTTGCTCGTGTGACACTATATTCTTATACAAATGTTGTTTATATGAATACTAAGACACTTCTTGAGACATTGTGGGTGGCCCAATGCTTTTGTTTATTTTCAAGATGTTATGAGTGATACAACGATCTCTAAAACCTTAGACATTGTTAGTAATTCAATGGTCTCCAAAATATCTTTTTCATGACTTTTCTCAATTCTCTTTTGGATAACATTGTAACTTGATATAATTTATCGATCCCATTGGTTATTTACTATTCGACTATGAGTTTAAACACTCGAATTGTACTTTTAAAACACATACGTCATCATGTAACCCACCGCATTTAATCATGTCGGCTAATTGGAATACGACAACAAATAATTTCACCTCGTAACATGCCGTTTTAGGGCATCTACTTTTATAAACGCGATTGATTAATGTCTCATTATTCTTCTCGTTACTCCTTATGATTTTGGAGAATCATACCGCCAATGAGACACCTTCTACTTAATGTAACTTTCGCTTTGATTTAATATCGTGGTTTTGTGCCGACTGTACTTAAGTAGGATGATTGATAATTACCTTATTTAAATGAATTGGAACGTCTCTTCATTTGGATAGAGAAGTTATAAATCGACGAACCATAAGTTTCTAATTCCTATTTACATGGATTGGGACGCCTTTGGATGCAAATAACGAATTATAAATAAGTGGACTTAAATATATCTGACATGGTTTGTGTACGAGCGACTCTCTTACAATTCATAATTTGTTTGTACGAATCATTCCTTGTCATCGTTCATCTAATCATTATCGTTATCAATCTTGTACGAATGAGTCTTTAAACTCTTTTCTATTCATAGTTTGTTATATGGATCTTTTCAAACGTGTACCGATCGCCGCAAACTTAACAAGCTAACCGCTAAGAACCGTAATCCGCTTTCGAGAATCGACGATCTGTTTGACCAACTACAAGGTTCAAGTGTATACTCTAAGATCGATTTACGATCAGGATATCACCAACTTAGAGTTCGGGAAGAGGATATTCCAAAAATGGCATATAGGACTCGATATGGTCACTATGAGTTCCAAGTTATGCCCTTTGGTTTAACCAACGCATCAGCAATATTCACGGACCTCATGAATCGAGTGTGTAGACCATACTTAGATAAGTTCGTGATAGTATTCATAGATGATATTCTAATATACTCCAAGAGTAAAGAACACGAAAAACATCTCAAGCTAATCTTAGAGCTACTCAAGAAAGAAGAGTTGTACGCTAAATTCTCTAAATGTGAATTTTGGATTTCAATCGTACAATTCCTGGGTTACATAATTGATAGTTAGGGTATTCACGTGGATCCCACCAAGATTGAGTCCATAAAGAATTGGGCTGATCCTACAACCCCAACGGAAATACGTTAATTTATAGGACTTGCTGGATATTACCGTAGATTCATCGAAGGTTTTTCCAAGATAGCAAAGCCTTTGACTAAATTGACTCAAAAAAGCGTAAAATTTAGTTGGGATGAAGATGAAGAAGAAGCATTTCAGTTACTAAAGGAAAAATTATGTAGTACACCTATTTTAGCCTTACCTGATGGCAGCGAAGATTTCGTTGTGTACTGTGATGCTTCACACCAAGGTTTGGGAGCAGTTTTGATGCAGAGACAGAAGGTGATAGCATACGCCTCTCGTCAACTTAAAACTCACGAGAAAAACTACACCACTCACGACTTGGAGTTAGGATCAGTTGTTTTTGCTCTCAGAATCTGGAGACATTATCTCTACGGCACGAAGTGTACAGTGTACACAGATCACAAAAGCTTACAACATATTCTAGACCAGAAGGAGCTGAACATGAGACAACGTCGCTGGATAGAATTACTCAGTGATTACGATTGCGAAATTCGTTATCACCCGGGTAAAGCAAATGTTGTAGCAGATGCTCTCAGTAGAAAGGAGCGACTTAAACCTCTAAGAGTTAGATCTTTGGGAATGATGATCATTTCACCACTCCCCTCACAAATCCTTAAGGCGCAAACTGAAGCGGTCAAGGAAGAAAATGTCAAAAAACAAGAAACTATATGGCATGATCGAGAAGAAATTTCAGAAAAGACCAGATGGAACCCTATGCTTCAAAGGCAGAAGCTCTGGATACCACTTTATGGAGGTGTACGGGATTTGATTATGCATGAATCGCATAAGTCAAAGTACTCTATCCACCCGGGATCCGACAAAATGTATCACGACCTCAAAGAGCTATATTGGTGGCCTAACATGAAAGCAGATATTGCCACCTACATCAGTAAATGCTTGACATGTTCTAAGGTCAAGGCTGAGTGTCAAAAACCATCGGGATTACTACAACAACCCGAGATTCCTGTATGGAAGTGGGAAAGAATCACGATGGATTTTGTTACTAAATTACCCAAAACACCGAGTGGTTATGACGCAATTTGGGTAATTGTTGACCGTCTCACTAAATCTGCTCATTTTATTCCAATCAGAGAAACTTACATTATGGACAAACTGACCAAGCTTTACATTAAGGAAATATTTTCTAGGCATGGTATGCCAATTTCAATTATCTTAAATAGAGATAGCAAATTCACTTCTAATTTCTGGCAGTCACTTCAGAAAGCTTTCGGAATTCAAATGGACATGAGTACTGCCTATCATCCACAAACTGACGGTCAAAGCAAAAGAACAATACAAACCTTGGAAGATATGCTAAGAGCTTGTATTATTGATTTTGGTAAAAGTTGGGATAACCATTTACCGTTAGTCGAATTTTCTTATAACAATAGCTATCATTCCAGTCTTAAATCCTCACCTTTCGAAGCATTGTACGGCCAAAAGTGTCGATCTCCTGTTTGCTGAAGTGAGGTTGGCGATGTCCAACTCACAGGTCCAGAGATTGTACAACAAACAACTGAAAAGATTGTACAAATAAGAAATAGATTACAAGCTGCTAGAGATCGTTAGAAAAGTTATGCTGACACTAGATGAAAACCCTTGGAATTCCAAGTTGGAGATAGAGTTATGTTAAAAGTCTCGCCTTGGAAAGGCGTAATTCGTTTTGGAAAACGTAGCAAACTGAGTCCACGATACATCGGGCCATTCAAAATCCTGGCTATGATTGGTCCGGTGGCATATAAACTCGAACTACCGCAAGAATTAACTGGAATCCATAATACCTTCCACGTGTCAAATCTAAAGAAATGTCTGTCTGACGAAAACCTTGTCATCCCATTAGATGAAATCAAACTCGATGACAAGCTACATTTTATAGAAGAACCTATTGAAATAATGGACCGAGAGGTCAAACAGTTGAAACAAAGCCGAATCCCCATTGTTAAAGTTCGTTGGAATTCTCGCCAAGAGCCAAAATATACCTGAGAAAAAGAAGATCAAATGCGACAAAAGTATCCGCATTTCTTCTCGGGCACATAAAACTAAATCACGAGGACGTGATTCCTCTAACGGGTAGAGACTATAATAATTCGTAATTTTTGGGTCAATATTTAAACCCCGACTTTCATCAAAAAATTTAAATTTTCTTAAATTATTATTTTTATGAGTTTTTGAATAAATTATTCCGTGTACGTCTTTAAACGTACCCTTATTTGTGCACCGTTATTAGATGTATGTCGTCTATGAGCCCTACATATTTTATCATTTTCTACACATATTCCGAATGTTGTAGTTTTATTTTTTTATATTGAGCGTTTATTTTTCGTGATTACGTTTAAACTCTTGTAATAATTTACGCTTTTACCCGTTAGCCCCAATAATACCCACTTATATATAATAGAGTAAATTGCATAAATGGTCCTTGTGGTTTGGCCAAATTGCAGATTTGGTCCGTCGAATTTTGATATTGCAAAAACAGTCCGTATTTTGAAGGTTTGGTTCCACTTTTGGTCCTTGGTCGAATTAAAATGACTAAAATACATCTCTTAACGAACGGTTTTTGTAAAAGAACGGAGGAGTATTTTAGTCATTTTAGTTTGACCAAGGACCAAAAGTGAAACCAAACCTTCAAAATACGGACTGTTTTTGCAATTTTAAAATTCGACGGACCAAATCTGCAATTTGACCAAACCATAAGGACCATTTTTGCAATTTACTCTATATAATATAACACAAAATTTAAGCCATTTATCTTTTTTTATCTCTCTTGCTATGCACGCCCAAACCACATGGACATTTGCTATGTGGTGGGTAATCTTCTATATGTGTCACTGTATAGAAACTTACTAAGGACAAACTGTAGCAATTTGTATTTTTTTAGGTTATTATTTAACCTCGTACATTATTATAGATTTTTATTTTAGCATAAATTAATTTTACAGGTAATCGTTTATCCCGCGATCGTCGTAAAAAGTATATTAAATATGAACCCGGCTCTAGACTACATTTAGTCTACATATTTTATGCATTTTTATCATCTTACATATATTTTTATGTCATACTTTTATTTTCCGTGTTTACGTAAACTTTACACTTTTTGTGTTTTTAGCTCAAGTATGCACCACTTTTGCGCCATTAGCCTTTCATATATACACTTAACATTATTAAAAGGGTAAATGGCACAAAAAGATATCGAACTTAAGGGTCATTTCCAATCAAGGTATCAAACTTTTTTCTTACATAAAAATGCACCTCACTTATTCTTTTGATCAATTGGGGTATTTTTGTTAAATATTTAACAATCATCCGTTAAGTTTTACATTTCAATTCCACCGTCGCTACCACCGCAATTAATCATCGTCGCCACCAACAAAAACACCAATAGCTAGCCTGAATTATGTATGCACGTTCAAATGCCATAGTTATCTGTCCCGTATGGACTTTGCAACTTTGAACAGTACATAAGGAACCCGTCTATAGTATTGTACTGCTTCTAAATACAATGTTAGTAAGCTTTTTTTACATATACGAATGTTTATTGTGTTTAAAGAGGTTGTAATTTGTAATACGGTACATGACCATCAAATTCATAGACCAACAATGTGAGACACCAACGTCAATGTAGACATATATTCAAGTAATTACATTATAACAGCATGCTACACACATACCATCATAGATGCCGAATTGTTGAAGAAAACCATTGATGAATGATCAACATTAGTTTTTTAATACCAAGAATGACACCTTTTAAGATAACATAATTCTATAGTTAGAAACAAATTTGAGTCATCTTTGGATCATATATGTCTACTTATGTCAGCTACAAAATATGTAATTCTAGGCTATCATAGTTGTTGGAAATCTTAGGCCCAGTATCTTACCAAGTCTAACATATAAGCCCAACTGAGGTTCCATTCTAAAACCAATTGGTGATAGAAGGAGTAGCCCACCAAGCTTATATGTTAACTTTGAGATTATAATTTTACCGATGTGGGATTGGGTTTGCACACCCAACAATTATAAAAGGAGGCGAGGGGGAGGGTTTTGTACTTCATTCTTTTCCTTACTCAATAAAATATAATATTGAGGGTTATATTCTTGTGCATCATTTTCTTTTCTGTCATACATAATCTGCTGGGGTGTGTTCGTCTTCAAGATCGGATTTATTCCGCACTAGTAACCAGGTTGTAGGGTGATCGAATCTTACAAGTGGTATCAGAGCTCAGGTTCGCGGGTTCTCTGGTTAACTAGGATCGATCAAGAAGAGGTCTTTGTTGTTCATTTTTTTGGAAGGAACA
>BQNB010061396.1:0-13902 GCA_026074375.1 Tanacetum coccineum | reverse complement strand
ATCATTTAATCTTAAGCATTTGTTTCCAAGTGATCCAAGCTTAATTCCTCAAGTGCAAGAGAAGAATACTTCTTATCAACAAATCAAGAAGTATTGTAGTTTTGTTTTTGTTATTGTAAAGGTGTAATATATCTTGTAAATCATTTGTGTATATCATGAAGGTGTGTATTGTAGTTGTATGTAATAGGTAGATTGTGGTGATCATTGTAAGTATAGTTAGATCGTGGTGATCTTTGTAAGTAGTGTTAAATTGGTATGATCGTAGTAGTGTCTAGGTGTAGTGAAGTTGTGAAGCAAAGTGAAGTTGTGAAGTGTAGTGAAGTTGTAAAGCGTAGTGAAGTTGTGAAGTGAAGTAAAGTAGTGAAGTGAAGTAGTGAATTGTTGTGAAGTAGTGCGGTTAGTATTTTAGTCCTCAAAATACAAAAGTTATGTTAGATTGGTTCTAGCTAGGATTAGAACTCGACATCTGGCTTAGTATCAGAAATCGGTGTAAGCTTAGTTGTGTACGGTTTTCTCCTCCTAAAGGGAGTTTGTTGACATAGTGAAGAGAACTCTCGAGTTTGGTGCTCGAGGAGTGGAGTAGGGCGAAGAGGTGCTTCGTTATCGAACGATTATAAATCCTTGTGTTATGGTTTGATCTTTTTAACTCTTATCTCTTGTTTTTCATATCATTTATTTACTTATTTGTATTGTTCATATTGTGCACATATTAATATCACATAAAGTCGAATCTAAGTTTTTATAAACAAACTATACATCAAATTAAAAAGCGGTAAACTATTCAACCCCCTTTCTAGTTTTCCACAATTAGTATCAGGAGCCACGTCAAATAAGATTTTTTAAATAAATTGTATTTTAAAACTTGAATCGATCTATGGAATCGGAAAAATATTTAGAAGGGCAATCTATGCAAAGACCACCACTATTTGAAAGTGATGGATTTATTTATTGGAAAAATAGATTCGAAACTTATGTGAAATCAAAAGATCTAGATCTTTGGCATGTTATTACCTATGGTGATTTTCCTCCTATTCAAAATAATCCCGAAACTAAAAAGGATGAAATTGTACCATTTGATAAACAAAACGATGATCTTAAAAAGAAACTTGCTAAAAATAATGAAGCTAAAATGGTGATTTATAATGCTTTACCACGTAAAGAATACGAAAGAATTTTTATGTGTAAAACCGCAAAAGAAATTTGGGATACTTTATTAATCACTCACCAAGGTAATAGTCAAGTCAAAGATAATAAAATAGATCTTCTTGTTCAACAATATGAACAATTTACGATTCCGGAAGAGGAATCGATAGATAATGCTTTTGCTAGATTTAACACTATTATTACTAGTCTAAAAGCACTTGATGAAGGTTTTTCTAGCAAGAATTATGTTAGGAAATTTCTTAGGGCACTTCATCCTAAATGGCGCGCAAAGGTTACGGCTATTGAAGAATCAAAGGATTTAACATCTCTATCGCTTGATGAACTTATTGGAAACTTGAAAGTTTATGAAGTAATAATTAAGAATGATTCTGAAATGGTCAAAGGCAAAAGAGAACAAAATAGATCTCTTTCCTTAAAGGCTAAAAAGGAATCTAGTGATGAAGATAGTTTGAACTCAGATGTGAAGACCAAAGAATATGCCATGGCTGTGAGAGACTTCAAGAAATTTTCAAAAGACGAGGAAGATTTGTAAGACAACCACACGATGAAAGAAAGTCATCCCAAAGAAATAAAGATGATAAGAACGACAAAAGCGAAAGAAAATGCTTCAAGTGTGGAGATCTAAATCATCTCATCAGAGAATGCTCAAAACTAATAAGAAACCATAATCAAAGAGCCTACGTCGGAGGATCATGGAGTGATAGCGACGAAGAAGGAGAAGAAAAGACTAAGGATGAAAAATGTCTTATGGCTAAAGCATCCAATAAGGTATCTTTCGAAACCGAATTCTGTAGTGACGACCTATCATCGTTAGATGAAAAAGACTTAGATAGTGAATATAAATGATTATGCAAAATAGGTCTAAAAGTCATGGCTAAAAATAAATCACTAAAACTTATTAAAAATCGATTAGAAAATAAAGTATTCAAACTAAAAGATAAACTATCTAAATTAGAAAAAGGTAAAGAGGTTAATGAAGAATGTAAAATATGTCAAGACCTCAAGTTTGAAAATGAAAAACTTAAGGAAGAAATTTCTAAGCTTAATCAATTTAATAATAGTAGTCACTCACATAAGAAAATAATAATTTTTCAAAAACCATCCGGAGATAAATCCGGTCTAGAATTTAATTTTATCAAAGGATCAACAAGTGAGACTAAACAAGTGAATTTTGTGAAAGTATTAAAGAAATTAATCCTAAAGAAAAATTGTTTGACTCAATAATTCAAGCACCAAGACCAAAAATTTATACTTATAAACACTACTACTCTCTCTCGGCACTCTCCCGCGCAGGTGATGATGAAGTAAAACGTTTTTATAAACCCTCTTTAAAACCCGGAGTTGGATTTACTAAACCCAAAATGAGATCTAAAACTCCTCCTCTGAAAAGAACAAATAATCCTCACCCTCGGCCTAAAACACCACAACCGAAGAGAGATCAAGATAGACAAAGTTACCCCTAACACCAATCATTCAATGTGGAATTATTCACAACAACCAAGCTTTGCTCCATAGGGAATGTATTTACCATATATGTATCCGAATTAAATGCAACCTATGCAAAATATGTTCGGGACTAACAATTTTGGACCCATGAGACAATGAGGACCAAATGGTTGAGTCGTCACAACATTTAGGTTGAGTTATTTATGAACATTCTTTGGAATCCGACGAGTGAATTGAAGATCATATATTCATATTCTATGACGGGATTACCAAAAGATTTCTCCTTCAAAGTCTTTCTCACTTAAAGATGTTGAAGAATACACATTGTAGGCAAATGTATGTTTTATTTCCCAATTACTTATAATATAGATTATGTGCAAATTGTTAAATGATTATGTGTTACAATACTTGCTAAAGAGTTATAGTTAATAGAATATAAATAGTGTAGTCACTAGATACGTTATTTGTTGGTTATCTAGAATTAAGTGAAAAACAAGAAACTGTTCATGATAAACCTCTTCCTCACGTAGTTGAATTAGGATTCTCTATGTACCTCTATTAAATGGAAATCTTCTATGTCCACATATAGTGAGCTCACGTAGATGAAGAAAAGTGAGTTTGTAGGTAATAATTAACATAGAAGTAAGATTAGTTTTACACCATACTCAAAGCGTGAAAAGGCAGGAACATCAAAAACAATATGGAATGAAAACAAAACTACCTTCCAATACAAACATCTCCTGAATACATGTCTACAATGAACTACGTCTATCAGAATCGTCTTATCGAGATTTGACTCTATTATTTTATCATCACTTATTAATCATCTCTCTCGCCTCGCAAACACTCTAAATCGTGACAATTATTTCATCCGAAGTAATTAATCTATTCAATTAACAAGAAGTTTATTAAAAACGTCACTAAATCCTCGTTAAATCTTCTCTCGGCTTGACAAGTTGATTATCTCATCTGAAATAATCAAAGTATTTTTAATTAGCGAAAGGTTAATTAAAATATCAATCAAATTTCGTCAATCATCTCTAAACCTCTTCTCGATCTAAAATTCTTGCAAACCTAAGGGTGTGTTTGGTATGGGTATATGGGAATGGGGTTATGGGTTTCATAGTGATTAAAGATGTTTGTTTAGTGGGCCCAGGAATAAAATGGGTATATCATAGTCATAGACTCATTACCTACCAATTTGGTGTCTATGAAATCCATTCCGTGGGCCCATCTCTTTTCCACTACAAAATTTAAATATCTATACACTTTTTTCATACCATATTTTGTCATCCAAACATAAACAATCGTAATCATACACTTTTTCATATCCATTGTCATTTTACACATACCAAATTCGTACCCAATTGTCGATTCCTAAACAACAAACCAAACGGACATAAATATTTCATAGGAAATTTTTAAGTTCATTTAATTAAAACGAAAAGTTAATTAAATGTGTAAAGTATTTTTTTTTTCAATCTTCAAACGTCATTTTTTGACTATAGATTTTCTTAAATAATATTACTAGTAGCTCCCGGCGTATTTTGATAATTGTATATTGACAAAACTAGTCAAAATTGAAAAACTAAGAAAATATTGGTCGTCAGATAGGCGGCCCCCTTATCTCTAAGGGGACCGGCCGTGTTAAAAGGGGAAACCCCTTTATCACTAAGGGTTCGACTACTTAATTTCGCCAAACAGCCTTCTCTTCTGCAAAATCCATTACCAAACACACCATTTCATCTTTCCCTCTTCCCCCTAGATTCTTAGTGATGAACAAACACAAACACCAAAACTCAATATCCACCTCCAAACTCAAAATCAATCCAATTTCGCAAGTGGCAAACACCAACAACGTGATTAACAACATCTATTGTAAGATTTTCCTTACTTTTCTCCTTTGATTTCATCCAATTTTGATCTTAATCAAAATTGGGTATTTTTTTATATTTATGTGACTTTTATATTTTTGTGAATAGGTCTAGGTAATTCATAACTATAATGATTTCCGTAGTAATAAGAATTCGAAACTCCCAATAGGATTGAATCATCACTCTCTCATCACTCCTTTTCCCCCGGGCGCAAATTTTCATTAAGAATATATAATAATTCTCACATATTTTAACAAATTGTAAAACAAAAATTGATAAATTGTATGATTCTAAGACAAAACAGTTAAAAATGATCATATATTGATTATCAAAACATACATATCTCAATATATATTTTTCGACATCATTGGTCAAGGTTTTCAAAAATAAAGGGGTGTTTGGTTCATTTCCTAGGATCGTATTCTATACTCGAAATGACCATCACTATATTTTTGTCACGTGTATAGACACATAACAAACGTATGTTAGTCATCAATATATATAATTCATATATATATATATATATATATATATATGTATATATATATATGTATGTATATGTATATGTATGTATATGTATATGTATGTATATGTATATGTATGTATATATATGTATATATTTTATATTTTTATGTGTGGGTTGTGTGTTCGCGTGGTGTGTGTGTGTGTATTGATACATTTAATAAAAATAAAGGGGGGTTTGGTTTAACATGTTAAATTATCATTTTGAGTCAAACGTCATCCCATTTTTGTTAAGCCACACGTAATGAACTCACTTTAGTCGGCGATATATACAACATAATGTATATCTTTCGACGCTCTTAGTCAAGTCGTATGTTAATAAAAGAGCGTTTGGATTATCTCCTAGAATTTTAGTCTAAGATCGAAATAATCCCTACTCTACTTATTTAGCATCGAAACACTTGACGAGATTATACTAGGTGTCGAAATATATAATTAATATATATATTTTGATACTCTCGATTTAGTCAAAAATAAATTAAGGAACGTTTGGATTACTTCTTAGGTTTTTATTTCTATTCGAAGTAATTTTTGTTCCACATATGTTGTTTTTAAAACGTCATTTTTTATATATATTTCTCTTGTAGTAATATTTTATTTTTTTGTTGTCTTGTTTAGCTGATAAACATGCCTCGAGCAATTATTGGTGATAACCTACCCGTAACCCAATTTCATATATTAAATAATGTATCGTATAAACCCAGATTTTTTCTCAGTTCTTACGCCAATTCTATTATATCAAATCGATAACCATTGCATTCACAGTAGGGTCGAGTCGTGATCAACTCTATTACAAATCCAACGACATTGAGCGATTGTTCACCAATGTTCGCTTCAATTGTCTTTTCGAGATCAATGAGCCAATCGTTCCTTGATTTATTCTAGACTTTTATAGTCAAGTCAAAGACCAAACCGATGAGTACAGTTATCTTCTAATCTCATTCATGATTCAACATGAATTCATCACTCTTTCACTTGCACAATTCGGTCAAATTAGCAGAATCTCATATAATGGTCAAGCCGTCTTCACGAATGAATGGGATCTTGCATCTCTTGCATATTCCCAAGAGACTGAGAGACCATATCATATCGATCATCCCACTCTCGATGATATTCGTCGATTTCTTCAATTGGAACGTGTCGAGTTGAACCGCACCATCAAAATCCAAAATGTTGTTCTCACTCCTAATCAGATTCTTACCAAAGAATTTAGACAAGACATGAAGCGTTGGGAAGAACTCATTAGTGAGAATGTGTTCGGACTAGGAGGCCACTAGGACCATCTTCCGGCTAGTCTTGCTCACATGTTGTATTGTATTGTTGCTGAAGAACAATACAATCTTTCTTATTTCTTTGTCTAACGAATTAAATGTGCTAGAGCTACTCCAACTGCCAATCTTCCTTATGGCATGTTTTTAACTCGTCTCTATCGACACGTCATGGAACATTATCCTCATCTTGACAATGTCATTGACAATGGCATTTACAATGCCCGTCACTCCGTCTTATCATCATTCGGTCATCATCTTGGATCACATTCTCATTATGAATAAGATGATGAAGATGAAGGTACTTCTCGGGCTAGTACTCCATCTCCCACTACCTACCTAAACTCTCTTCAACCACTTAATTAACAATGATACGAAAAATCGACTTGTTCAATGATGACATCAAATAACATCACTTTTATAGCATCATTTATCCAATGAAATTAACCCATGTTGTATAATTATTGCAAAGAATTGTTACTTAATCGTTTGTATTTGAGAATTGCATTAATTATGGAGTACTTGGTGAAAGTTGACTAAAAGACACGCATTCTGGAGCTTAAATAAAGATATTTGAAGATTACTGTTCTGACAACCAATAAGCCGTATCCATCAAGGAAGATACGGCGTATATGTGCCTGCACTTCACTAAATACCAAGAGAATCCTATACGCCGTATTCAAGCTATGGAAATAAAATATTCTGGAAGATATCGAACATGGTCCCTACTCCAAGAAACCCCTAATACGCCGTATCGAATACTTTTGATACGCCGTATCGACCTTTTTCCAGACCTTATAAATAGAAAACTCAAAAATGAGTTTTGAGTGTGCTAAATCATATTTTCGATACCTAAACCATAAAAGTCTATTTTCAGAGGAGAAGAAGAGAAGAAGAGGTCTTGCAACGTAATCAATTCCATAGGAAACAACTTGTAATCTCCTATACTCTTGTAATCATTTAGTTTTTGGTATCATTCGTTAACTCGGTTAGTTTACCTTGGCTAAATTATTACTCTTGTATTAATTATGATGTTTGAAGGCTAATACCTTCAAGTATTAGCCATTATTAAGAAGATCTAAATGTATAGTTAGTTTATCTCGATTGCTTAATTTATCGTTGATTGCTTGTTTATGTTTGTCAGTTTATACTTGTTTTTTTGGGTAAAAGGGAATCTATACCCCGATAAAATATATTATACCAAAAAAGCATTGAAGTACAACAGATGTAGGTGAAGTCCTAACATCTCAGCCCATTATATGGGCAACAAACATGCACACAATTGTGCAATAACTAACATAGGAATGACATGCGACTCTTATGACTTTATCTATAAATTGAATGAAAAATACAAGCAAAAACTATAAGATTCAAATATGCTCGTGCTTCAACTTGACCATTTTGGTGGATTTTGATCCTGAGATCATATAATAGCTCCAACTTCTAAGATTAATACCACCTATAACAGCTAGACGACACAATATCACCAAGAGTCTCTAAAGTTAGTGTAATCAAACCAATGCATAGTAGCGTTATTCGAAGTAGACCGAAAACCCTACAATCGCAATCATGGGACACGCAGGTTTCATCCCAATAAACTTCCAAGCGTGTTACCCCTGCTCACGCACAAAATAATAGCAATCTTTCCGTCATCTAATATCATTAGTGGTGCACGGTCTAGATGCAAAAAACGAGGTCCATATGAACCAAGAGCTCCATAAGGAACCAGTAATTGTGGAGTACTTGGTGAAGATTAGCAAAAAGGCACACATTCGGGAGCTTAAACAAAGACATTTGAAGATTACAGTTCTGACATCCACTTCACAAAAGACCATGAAGGAAACAAGATCAATACGCCGCATCCAGGGAAGACCAATACACCATATTCAAGCTATGGAAATAAAATATTCTGGAAGATATCGAATGTGATCCCTACTCCAAGAAACCCCCAATACGCCGTATCAAAACCTTTTGATACGCCGTATTGACCTTTTTCTAGACCTTATAAATAGAAAATTTAAAAACGAGTTTTAAGTGTGGTAAATCATATTTTCGATACCTAAACCATAAAAGTTGATTTTCAGAGGAGAAGAAGAGCAGAAGATGTCTTGCAACGTAATTAATTCCATAGGAACGACATGTAATCTCATATACTCTTGTAATCGCTCTGTTTTTTGTATCATTCTTTAACTCGCTTAGTTTACCTTGGCTAAATTATTACTTTTGTATTGATTGTGACGTTTAAAGTCTAATACCTTCGGGTATTAGCCATTATTATGAAGATATGAATGTTTGGTTTGTTTATCTCGATTGCCTAATTTATCGTTGATTACTTATTTATGTTTGTCAGTTTATACTTGTTTACATGCTTCTGTATGCGACCTATCATTCAACTAGATCTAGTGATAAGGACCAAGTAATCTAGATGTTGGGATGGCTCTCCATATAGTAATTTATACATCTAGACCAATAGGATCAAAAATAACAACCTATCTTTGCCCTTAGATTGTGAGCTTAGTTGGACCAGCAGGTGACCTAGGGATCAACGAGTACGTTCTTAATTAATTGGTAAAGACTTGGTTAGTGGACTACTAGTGTATGAATTGCCATTAAGTAGTAAGTGGGTAAAGTCTCTATGAGCTAGGGTTTAATAAAATCACCATTGTTTTAATCCCTACGATAGATTATAATCAACAAATAAGGATGCTTTATGTGGATACGTTTAATTATGACAGAATTCTTCGTATCTAAGTTTAAGGAAGAAGTACCACCTTAATCTTAAGAATGATATGCCACCTCAAGATAAGTAATCATTACACTAAATAAACAAACCAACATTTTGATTGGATTAATAATGGTTAATACAGTTTTCTTATATTTGGCTAGACCGCTCTTTTATCTTCTGTTAATTTGTTTGCGTGTGTTTTAGTGTCTTAAGTTGATTTTAGTCACCACAAAACCCATGCCAGTCTCTCAGGCTGAAAACCCCCTCTTATCCGTTAGATTTAGGATTAACATATGTTTAGCATAGGTTTAACATAGAATATAATTAACTTACTTTAGAAAACCAAAATATTAATAAATTGAAAGTGTTTCTCGCTCGTAGTGATCAACACCCTACTTACCATGAAACTCCTATCGATCGGGTACACTACCCGTGAAAAGTGTTCTTTTAGAAAAAGTCAACAAAATATAAATTTAAAACTTGAAAGCATAAATTACACCTACACGACAACACCATCAGGTAACTAAGTGAGGAACTAACCTAGCCAACTCATGTAACCTATCAGTATACGTAGCATGGCCAGCCCCGACCATGGCGTGATTCCACAACTCAGTTTAAAACTTTTGCATCTCATTACTCGGGAAAAATTCCTCCCTAGTCAAAGTCTTAAAATCTTCCCATGCCATACCTATAACGACCTCTTGACTTTGTGTGTGGATCTGAGAGTTCCACCACGTAAGAGCCTTACAAACAAATGATCCAGCAGTGTACTTCACATTCTGATTATCCCTACACCCACACATATCCTGAACTGACTCCACCTTCTCAATCCAACGGGTACACACTATAGCACCTCCCTTGCCATCCGACTCTTTTAGGTTACAAGCTAAGAACTCCATATAGGTACAACCCACTCGCCCTGGATGTTTTTATTAATGGCATCGCCATTTTGATTCCTACCATTTCCCTGATCACTACCTTAGCTGCCTACTTGGGGTACAATAGTGGGAAGTAAATTCTGCAACTGTTGTGAAATGATAGTGGAGAAGTCGAGGACTCTGTCAACACCATCAATCACCTCACTACCTTGACCACCTATTTGGCCACCTTGACCATCAATCCTATCACTACCCTGATCACCAGATCGACCTCTAGTTCTACCACCTCTTCTACCAGTCCATCCACCCGTCCTTCCTCCTCGTGGTGCGGCAGTTGCCTGGCCAGCACTTTGTATCGTCATTTTTGGCGGCTTTATCTACACGAGGGAGGACATAGGTAACGTTAGGTAGGCGGGAAGGTTACCATATATATAGTATAACTTAATATACTATGATACACATAACACGATCCTAAGGTGTCAACACCAATTTGTGTGAATGATAATACTAAATACACGTGAGTCGTGATACGTTTATAACTACATTAGACACCGTATTTATAACCGTATCTTTTCCCAGTTATACCCAGTATTAGGCTCACACGTTTCAATAATTGACTTAACTAATACAATAGACGATAGACGATACATACACGCAAGGAAAGTAATAGGTACACATAGATCCTAGTATGCAACTATATGAAGGTTCCTAGATTATAGTCTAGGCCAAACCACCTAGTTCTCTATAACCTTGGCTCTTATTACTAATCTGTCACACCCTGACAAAGGCGGAAACACGGGTATACGATGAAGAATGATCAATCATAACACAAGATGCAAATTAGAGAAATTTAAAATGCATTAATGAAAAAGTGTTTCTGATGATCTTCCAACCAGTGCAGACTTGAGTGTACGTTCCCGATCAAGAACACTTCAAATAGTCACCAATTATTACAACCAAAAGCCCACGCAAGGGTCCATACTAGTCTTAACCAAACCTCATAGTACTAAATTTAAACGAACACACTCAAAATATGATCCATACATGATACTCTTAAAGTCTGCTAATCCGCATCACAATTCAGAGGAGATGGCAGTTCCAAGAACTACAAGGTTTTGAGTGAGATGCTTGAAGACTTTGATAGACAAGATGTAGAGGAGTTGTACAGATTAGTCAAAGAAAGGTATAGTGCTTCAAGACCTGAAGGATATGATTTGATGCTTTGGGGAGATCTGCACACTTTATTTGAGCCTGATGAAGAAGATGAGATATGGAAGAATCAGCATGAATACAATGTGATAAGCTGGAGTTTATATGATTTTTGTGGTATTCACATTTTACTGATGCAGAATGGTATAGCCATACATATGCTGACAGAGAAGAAATACCCTCTAAGTCAAGAGATGATTTCCAAGATGTTGAAAAAGAAATTGGAGGTTGATCATGAGAGTTCACAGGCTTTTGAACTTCTAAGGTTTATAAGATCTCAAGTGCAGAAGTAGAAGGATGTTTGAAAGAATCATCAGCAAAGGAAGAAGACTAGGAGATTTAATCCAGAAGAAACTTGGGATTTGAAGATAAATCACAAGTTTAGGGGAGGATTGTTGGGAATAAATCTTCACAAGAGTTAATACTGCCAAGGTATAACTAACAGTACTAATGGAGTTAGTACTGCCAGTACAAACTTAGTACTGCCAGAGTTAGTTAATACTGCTAGAAGAAAGATTAATACTGCTGATGGTCGAAGCTGCTGACTTGGAGATAAGGATGCAAAGAGAAAAATAAGGAATGTATATCTGTTATATTTGTATTTGAATTGTAACAACTTCCAAATAGTTAGGCATTTATCTTGTAAAGGACTCCTTGTTTGTATAAAAGGAGATCCTAGTTTAAGGTTTAAGTTAGTTGCTTATGCTTAAGAGATTTAGATACGTTTTAGAGAAAGAATAGCTTCAAGGTTTGTAACCCTAGTACTATCAAGAGTACTCGTATTATCAATAATATTGAAGCAGTTTGAGATATATTCATTGTTGATACTGTTCTATTGCTAAATACTTCTAGAGTATCAAAGTGTAGATTCCGCATACACTTTGATATACAAACAAAGTCTCAATCATTGTTATTTTGGATTCATCCAAGGTAACAAACACTTTACTACGTAAAGAACCGATCAAGGCGTGGGATCAACAAGTGGTATCAGAGCCTGTGCTTTGAGAAACTTTGATCTAGGAGTAATGGAGTTGGAAAATTCTCAGAACAATGCGTTGGCAAAGCTTCCTATGCTCAAACTCGGGGTGTATGAGATGTGGGAGATAAGGATCAAACAGTACTTTCAGATCCAGGATTATGCTCTATGGGAGGTCATAGAGAATGGAAATTCATGGGTACCTATTCCTGTTACATCAACAGAAACTGGTCCATCAACAGGATTGAAGATGACTGTGCCTTCTACTGCTGAAGAAAAGATTTGTAAAAAGAATGATGTAAAGGCCAGAAGTCTTCTGCTCATGGCACTGCCCAATGAACATCAACTTACCTTTGACCAGTATGTTGATGCTCAATCAATGTTTGCTGCCATTAAAGCTCGATTTGGAGGGAATGAAGCAACAAAGAAGACACAGAAGGCCCTGCTGAAGCAACAGTATGAAAACTTTAATGCTTCAAGCTCAGAATCACTTGATTCTATCTTTAACAGGCTTCAAAAGCTTGTTAGTAGATTGGCAATTCTGGGTGTAGTTACTCCTCCAGAAGATCTAAATGTTAAATTTTTGAGGAGCTTACCTTCTGAATGGGATACACATGTGGTAGTCTGGATGAACAAACCCGACTTTGATACTATGGGTTTGGATGATTTGTACAACAATTTTAAAATTGTTGAACAAAAGGTTAAGAGATCTGCTGGTGCTAACAATGATGATAAGAACTTGGCATTTCTAACCACTTCAGGTGCAAGCAGTACTAATAATATTAATACTGTTAATCCTGAAGTTAGTACTGGTACCACCAAAGTTAATACTGCCAGTACTGAAATTAGTACTGCTAGTTTTAGTGATGCCACAGTATATGCCTTTTTATCCACTCAACCACAAGGGTCTCAACTAGTTCATGAAGATCTTGAGCAACTTCATGATGATGATTTGGAAGAAATGGATCTAAAGTGGAATATGGCACTACTAAGCATGAGGGCAAGAAAGTTCTATCAGAGAACTGGAAGGAAGATCATCATTGATGGAAGCAGTACTGCTGGATATGATAAATCAAAGGTAGAATGTTTCAACTGCCATAAAATGGGACATTTTGCCAGAGAATGCAGAGCACCAAGGAGTAAAGACAACAGAAATTGGAATCAAGGTAGCTCATCAAAGGCAGTAAGGATTGAAGATGCTTCTGAAAAGGCAATGTGTGCTATAGATGGTGCTGGATTTGATTGGAGTGACATGGCAGAGGAAGAAACTCAAGCAAACCTGGCTCTCATGGCATTCTCAGATTCTGAGGTAACAAATGATAAATCTTGTTCTAAATCTTGTCCCAAACAATATTGAAAACACAAAATTTGAATGATAACAAATTTGGACGTCCTCAAGTCCAATGCCACTCTGTGCCATAGGTTGCTCAATTACCTAAGAAAAACATGCTAAAAAGGTCAACACAAAGGTTGAGTGAAATTCACAGGTTTTAAATGTAATAGTTGATTACAAGTCATCATAAGTGGTAATAATTGTACAATTACAATTATCATGGAAAATAGTATTATTGCTCTATGCTCATGACACCAACACGTTAACATGGAAATTACCTCAGTGACATTATTGAGGAACAAATATCCTCTTGGAAAGGTAAATTGCCAAAGTTACCCATTATTCTTAAATATAGTATGTTTGATTACCTCATGTACAGGTAAACACAAACGGGATTCGTCAACCCTAATAGATCTATCCACAATATCCGCGTTCACTCGCAAGTGATTAATGGTTCATGATTAAATGATATTGGCAGTAAAGGTAAACTTAGGCAATAATATATCA
>BQNB010061395.1:3055-34557 GCA_026074375.1 Tanacetum coccineum | reverse complement strand
ATTTCCAATTCACTCTTCGTTGGGGATAAACGACCCGAGAATATTCTATACTACTTCCGGTTTCATTTATTTTGTGGATTTTGATCCTTGTTATATATTTATAAGTATTATATATTTATTTATATAAAAAGGGTTAATTAAAGAGTTAATCACATCACTGGGTCCATGATGTCGTTTTCAATATCAGCAATCAACATGTGATTCTGACAGCATATGTATTGACCCGGTTTCTGCCTTAAGTTGTGTGGAGGGCTTCTTTGTTTACAACCTTTATCCAAACATTTCAATGCTTACCAGGACGTCATTACTAACACCTTGTTGTGATTGTTCCAGTGTTAGCTTAATCTTAGTCGGTATTATTCCTATATACATTCATCTCTAATCATACCTAAGGACTGCTATTTCTAACTTTAGATTATCCTTGGGTAGATCCTTCGGTTCTGGTTGGATCATGGACCCAGTGATGCAATGCACAACCCTTCCCAGCCATTCGGGTTTCTCTCAACAGAAACTTGTCTCATTTGTCAATAGATAAATCTATTCGACTCAAAGTGCTGAAGAAAAGGTTTTATGATTCGATCTAATACCCAACAACATCTTAATTTCACGACGATTCTGAAGTCATAAGGTGGTTAGGTTAGGAATCAATCCTATGATCCAACCAGAACTGGAGGATCTACCCAAGGATAATCCAAAGTTAGAAATAGCAGTCCTTAGGTATGATTGGAGATGAATGTATATGGGAATAATGCCGACTAAGATTGAGCTAACACTGGAACAATCACAACAAGGTGTTAGTAATGACGTCCTGGTAAGCATTGAAGGCGTTGAAGAGATAAAGGGTGTAAAGAAAGAAGCCCTCCATACACTTAAGGCAGAAACCGGGTCAATACATATGCTGTCAGAATCACAAGTTGATTGCTGACATTGAAGACGACATCATGGACCCAGTGATGCAATGCACAACCCTTCCCAGCCATTCGAGTTTCTCTTGAAAGAAACTTGTCTCATTTGTCACGGAGACTAAACATGCAATCTACTGTCTCACTCACTCCGAGTAAGTCGGTATTGAAAAGGTGGCAGTCAGCTCCAGCCTCCGATCACTAATATCAAAGCGCACTTTCGAGTCTAGAGCCAAGAGATCATCAATTAATCTCGTTAGGACACATTTCCATTTATCTTGTCTTTCACACACTGTGGAAACAAGGTTATCTTAAGAGTCCTACGCATTATCCTTGTGATATTGCCAGAACATCCGAGTGATACGAAGGTATTCACTATGAAGATGGAAATCCTGCTAGAGCCTACATCAAACAAGCTCTAGGTAGGTGACTTGTGCGATTCTACAAGAATCAAACTTGTGTCAACTGGAAAGAAACGATGGTGCGATTCTACGTGAATCAAACTTGTTCCAGCATAAGAATTGACGGTTATTGAACATTTGACAACCAATCAAAACTATCGAAGTGTTACAAAATATTTTCATAATTAACACTTAGACTGATTTTTCAAATCAATTTTCTCTTTATTGCTAACTGTTTCATTACAGGATCATTTAAAGATGGAGATGGAGATGGAGATACCCAGTTCCAGTAATGTCAAGTTAATAACCGAATGCTCAGACACGACCTACACTTGTTATGAAGTTATGAAAGATCTCATAAAGGTGTCAAAGCTTCCGCAAACTCTGATATCATATTCTTCTTCACAAGTGCACAAGATGGCAATAAATTACTAGATGATGAGAGATTAAGTTTGGCTGATGATCTCAAGAAAGCTCATGATCAAAATCAAAACAAGTCAAAGTGAACAAGCTCAATTGTTATCTAAAGATCACTACAACAAAGTACTAGATGTAACATGAAGAATCAAAAGACTGCAAGCTGTAAGAGCTTAAGTCTAGTGTTTTCAAGGGTGACCTCCCTTAGGGGGAGATTGTTAGATATTAGAAAAAGACTCGGTCACCCCGTGTATTTTACTGTTTATTATAGCTCGTAGTTTAATAGTTAATAGTACGTTTTTCGGTATTAAGTCGGGTACTAATACCCGGTATATTGTAAGTACTATATAAGCCTCTTCCAACTTTGGAAGAGGCAAGCTAGTCAAATCTTTTACACTTCAAAACACATACACTCTCTCTCTCTCTAGAATCTCTCTCTTGTGTTTCTCTCACTAGAAACTAGCTAAACCACTCGAATCATCACCCGTGTTATAATTTAAACGATCCTACACTTAAAAAATTGCATTGCATTTAATGAAGAGAGAAGGTCTAAATGTTTCATATGTAGTATAGATAACAATTCGCTCATTCATGCAAATACTAACCTAGCTAACAACCGAACTAACAATGGCAGATAAACAACATATCATAACCATAACACCTCCGGTCAACATCACTATCACGCCACCGTCACCGAAGCTTTACATTACTGCATCGCCGCATATTCAAACAATCGCACCGAACAAAGTCATTGATATGTAAGGTTTTTTTTACGATCAACTTTAACTTAATATTTTTGTTATTGGTTTTATACTTAAAAATTGTTACCGCGGGCCAATATACTTAGGCATGCTTATTTATCAGTAAGTCCTTTTTTCAGGACTTATATGTAGCTCATTTTATAGTTTCTAACAATCTGCTCATCTTTAAATCATGATAAGTTCAAGAACCACAAAATAAGCCAAATATATGGGCTTATGAATTGAAATATAAGTCGATATTAGACAATGTTTATACCAATATTTAAAAGTATAATTTTCTTTGCTTGTGATTTTTATGTATTTTTGAAATTGAAATTACAGTAATTTAACAGGTCTCCTCCTTCTCGTATATTGATTCATTTTTGATATTGTATTAAAAACAGTGAACAACAACAACAGCAACAAGCAAACACGTCGAATATACCGGTTTACTGCAGGTGAAGTGTTTAAACTAATTTGTGTTTTTTATTATTTTATATATCTTCTATTTTTGCTTGTGTAGATGCTTATGTACGTAAATATATTTTGAATACTTAGCAGGTCTTGTGCTCGGTTTTGCATCACTATTCTTATTTTCCTTGGGTTATTAACATCTATTTGGTTATATGACCATCTCATTGTTTTGGCAAAACAAAAGTTGAGGAATAGCTCTGCGTTCATCAGCCATCTTTAGAAGTCCGTTGGATACAATATCTCTGCGATTGGTATGGTCACTGCCATACCTTCTGGAATTCTACTATTACTTTTTCTTAGCCTTCCCAATATAGATCTGAAATACTCATTATACTTCAAGTTCTTTTTGGTGGCTTTTTCGTTTGGAACTATCTTTGGTCCCAACGTGTTGTTTCTCCAGATGTTTGCTACGCATCTTGCCTACAGAGTTTGTGGATGGGTGATTTTAGCTGCTTATTTGGGAGGGTTGTCGTACTGCATTGGCCGTAGGTAGCTTTGGGGCCGTTAGTGGTGAATGAGATGTTTCTTGCTTTCTTGTGGACGTATGTACATTGAATGTGTTTTTTTAGAAAACTAACCCAAAGTACTATCAGGAAACAAGAATGTGTAATTGAATTTTACTTTTGTTCTTAGATAAACCAGGTGAATTTTTAGAATTATATATCTTGTGCGATACAATAGAAACATAATTTCATCCTATGATGCCTACTGTTGTGGCTTGTTTGTTTTCTTCTCAAGGGTTTTAGTAGTTTATTATCTTGTGAGTTGTGATTGTGTGAGAGATAGATATTATCATGTGTTTGCTTTGTGTTTAAGAATCATGCATGGTTTGAATTTGAACAGATTTAGCTGTGTACGTATTAAAATAGATGGGTGGTTTTAGGATCTTTTAGTACAACCCTTGGTGATGGTGATGAGAGTGAGAAAGAGAAAAAGACACCTTCATGTGCACAGCACATTTTCCACTTTACTAAAGTCTTTTACGGATTGCCTAATTTATTGGGACTATTCGTGTTAGTATCTTACAAGTATCAGAACTAAGCAAGAAGCTGTCATCTTGCAAATTGTATGAGATTTTCCCTAATTTGGGTGTTGATCTTGTGAGTTACACTTATAGTTTTCTAATGAGTTTGTTGGTTGAAAACGGGTATTTAAAAGAGGCTTATGGAGTTCTTTCTGAAATGGTAGAAAAGGTTAGCACAACTAATGTTGCAACCTACAGTGTGATATTTTAAGCATTGGGAAAACCAGGACGGGTTGATTTGGTTAGTTCTGTTTTGAGAATTGAGTAGACCGATACACAGGAATACACAGGACGAGAGCCAGAGGACCAAATATAACCGTTGTTATAACGACCGACATGTTGTGCATAATGCAAAAAGGAAAAAAAGTAATTATCTTTATGTTTATTTATAACGAGGTTATTAGCCAAAAGTTAATGAAAAATTTGTGAATTTGTTTACTGCTAGCTTTATTAAAGGGGATTTTACTAGGTTCGAAATTGGTTAGTTGAGTATAGTTATTGTGGTATACGAGTTCGTTAATTAAGTTACTCAACATAATAAAAAAGTTCAATCTGGTTACTCATCTTACGGGTAACGGGACTTGACCGATGTTCCTCACCCACCCTCATCAGTTAATGGCCCCATTTGTTCCACGTTGGTTTATTAATTGGGTTATTCCACATATATGTTACTCAACTTTACGAATTTGTTCGTGAAAGTTACTAAAGTTTTTATTGTTCAATTGGGTTAGTAATATATATTTATGTATAATATAATTTTGAGATTTTCAATATATATATCTCACTATCCCACCGGTCAATATCTATCTCAAACCAAATAACAACAAGATGATTCAAGAACCTTGAACCAATCCAAGATTCATATCAAACACCCATAAGATCTCATAAGTCTCAAACAAACAACATACCTGATATATTTACAAGAAAAATTTACAAGTACATTAACAAGAATTAGAACTTTCATCATGGATCTTTAAAAACCTTTAACCCCTAAATACAAGAATAGTATTTAAGATTCAAAAGGGTTTGTGTTTTTTATTAGTTCTTCATGTTTAAGAAAGAAATAGAAACTCAGAACATCACAACATCTCTGAGTTGTTTAACTCATCCCCGATCTTTAAGAAACCTCACCATAGACCTTCAAGATTTATACGATAAGGGTTGATTTCTAGATTAAAAAACGAGACACAAAAATGATTTTTTATCTCTCTATGTTGCTTATTGTTGGTATTTTTTTAGCTGTTGATACGTGTAAACCCATTTGAAGAATTCATAACGTAAAATCAAAAGGTTGGAAACTTGGAATTAAAAAGTTTGACTCTTTCAAATAAAATGACGATTTCAACAAAAACAAATATCTAATGAGAAATTTAAACAAACGCTTTTGGAACATGCAATGATTTCAAATAGCCACTTATTAGGGAAACTCTACTTTTAATGAGTCCTTTAATTAAGAGGCATTAAGGGTTGGGCCCACTCATTAAGTGGGAATAAGAGAAAAAGAAACACCATCTTAGTCGTACCAAGGCAAGATTTTGTAGTGATTATATTATTAGATATTAGAAAAAGACTCGGTCATCCCGTGTATTTTACCGTTAATTATAACTCGTAGTTAATCGTTAATGGTATGACATTCGGTATTGGGCCGGGTAATTAAACCCAACGTATAAGCCCATGCCAAGGCCTTTGGCCGGTTATGTAAGCCACTATATAAGCCTCTTCCATGCCTTGGAAGAGGTGGTTAGTCATTTCATTATACAAGTTCACTTTCTCTCACTAGAAAGCTTTTCTCTCTAACTTTCTCTCTCTAGACTTGGCTAATCCATCTATCTTCTATTGTGTTATGATTTTCAATATCCTACAATTGGTATCAGAGCACATGGGATGATTAGCTAGATTGTGTGTGCGTTTTCTTGGTTAGAATAGATCAAAAGTTTGGTTTTAGAAGGTTTGTAGTCGTGTTCGTGGTTTTCATCGATTCTAACGCTTGATGTGTTAAAGTTTATGTTTTTCTTGTTGCTATAGCCTTCTAGGACAAAGTTGGGCAAAAGAAACCAGAAGAAAACGTTCAAAAGGGTGATTTTTAGGTGTTTTTTGGTGATATTGTAAGTTTGTTCTTGGTCGCGGTTTACGGGTCTGTGAAGCATTTCTTAGTCGCGGTTTGAGGCTGTACTGGCGGTTTGTCAGATCGTACACTGTTTGTCGGCCGTACTATTGCAGCGGTTTGTCGTCTTGCAGGTCGCGGTTTGAGAGTAGCAGTTTACAGGTCTTTGAAGACTCATGCTATCGCGGTATGTGGTATCGCGGTTTACAGGTTTATTGAAGACACTTTCTTAGCGGTTTGGGAAACGAAATTCTGTCAATTTCATTTCTTGTTCGCGGTTTGACTAAAGATTCTTCATAGCGGTTCTCCGTAGCGGTTTACAATCGCGGTTTACAGGTTTATTGAAGACACTTTCTTAGCGGTTTGGGAAACGAAATTCTGTCAATTTCATTTCTTGTTCGCGGTTTGACTAAAGATTCTTCATAGCGGTTTGGGATACTGTTTTTGGACTTTTGGCCAAAATTTTAACTTGTAACATCAAAACACTTAATCAATTAATCACCACTTTTAACATACAATCACTAATCATTGTTCGATCAACTTAAATCATTTCACAATCAATTAAGATGGCTAATCTTTCAGAAGATATCCAATGTGCTGGTTCCGATACCCGACCACCTATGCTCGATAGGACTGACTTTGCATCATGGTAACAACGTATTCGACTGTATTGTCAGGGTAAAGAGAATGGGGTGAACATCCTGAAGTCGATTGATGAAGGACCTTTTTAGATGGGAACATTTCGGGAAACACTTGCTGAAAGGAATGAGGGTGCCCTACATCTAGGTCCAGAACGAGCTCGAGTCTATTCTGACCTTTCACCTGAAGATAAGGAAAGATATAACGCTGGCATTCGGGCAACAAACATCCTACTTCAAGGGTTACCAAAAGACATTTACACTCTTATCAATCATTACACTGATGCAAAAGACATTTAGGATAATGTGAAGATGCTCCTGGAAGGATCTGAATTAACAAAAGAAGATAGGGAATCACAACTGTATGATGACTTTGAACACTTCCGTCAGAACAAAGGAGAAACTATTCACGACTACTATGTCCGGTTTGCCAAACTCATCAACGACATGCGGAACATCAAGATGACCATGTCCAGAATGCAATTGAATTCAAAGTTTGTTAACAACATGTTACCTGAATGGGGTAGATTTGTAACAGCAATGAAACTAAACAGAGGTTTGAGGGACTCCAACTATGATCAGCTGTATGCTTATCTGAAGCAACACGAGGCACATGCTAATGACTAATGAGAACAAAATGATGTTGTATCGATTCACTCAACACAATGTTGATCCTCTCGCCTTGATGTCTAATGTCTCACATCAACAATACTATTCACAATCATCTACAACTCCACCATCCACATATGTTCAACCACACTTTGCTGACAACACTTAACTTGATTCGGGACTCTGTCCAACGGACAACTTAATTGAGAACTTAACCAACACACTTGCCCTACTCACCCAATCATATAAAACATACATTCCTCAAACAAACAATCAACTCGGAACTTCATCAAATACAAGGAACCAAGCCACAGTTCAAGACGACAGGGTTGTTGTTCAGAATGTTCAAGGTCGACAGAATAGAGGTCAAGGGAACAATGCACGGGGTGCAGGTGCAGCTGGTTATAGGGGAGCTCAGAACAGAGTTGGGAATGCAAATCCAGGTCAAGCAAGGCAGATTAAGTGTTACAATTGCAACGGCATAGGCCACATAGCAAGGAACTGCACTTAGCCCAAGCGACCACAGAACTCAGAATACTTCAAAGACAAGATGTTGCTAATGCAAGCATAGGAGAATGGGGTGGCATTGGATGAAGAGCAGTTGCTATTTATTGCAGGTGGACAAGACAATGCTGTTGATGACGATGTGGATGAGCAACCGATTCAAGATTTAGCACTCAATGTGGATAATGTGTTTCAAGCTGATGATTGTGATGCATTTGACTCTGATGTTGACGAGTCTCCTACTACGCAGACGATGTTCATGGCAAATCTCTCATCCGCAGATCCTGTTTATGATGAAGCCAGTCCGTCATATGATTCGAACATTCTATCTGAGGTACCAGATCATGAAAACTATCATGATGCTGTTTGTGAACATCATGAAGTACACGAGATGCATGATGATGTACAACCAAACTACGTTGTTGACTCACATGCTGATTATATGAGTGATAGTAATATGATTCTGTATGATCAGTATGTAAAGGACAACGCAGTGCCAGTTGTACAAAGTAATGTATCTTCTGTATCAAATAATGCATACATGATGATATTAAATGATATGCATGAACAGTCTGCCTAATATATCTCTGTAACAACACATAACAATGTAATTGATAAATCATTGACTACTGAACTTGCGACATGTAAGGAACAAGTTGAACTGTATGAAAGACGGGCCAAGTTTGAATTAACTGAAAGAGAACAAAAGATTGAGGAACAATTAAGAATAGTTATCATTGACCGTAATATTAAGGAAGAAATTTTGAAAATGGATCTTCATTCTGTAAAAATGCAACTTTCCTCTACCATCAACTATAACAAGTCAATGGTAGAAGAAGTTACGTCTTTGAAAAAGGATTTTAAACAGAAAGAAAACAAATACCTGGAAGAATTTTTGGACATGAAAGCTTTCAAAGAAAATGTCGAGGATAAATTATACAAACAAGACCAGTCTCTTCAAACAGTTCACATGTTGTGTAAACCAAAGCCTTATTATGATGAACAGAAAAAGGTAGCTATTGGCTACAAGAACCCCTTATGTCTCACCCGTGCAAAGCAAGTTCAGCCTGCTCTATATAATGGTCATGAAATTATTAAAACCAATCATGTCCCGGCCATAGTGCACAACTCAGAGGATACCCTAGAGATAGCTGAAATAACTAGGAAGAAAATGAATAAAAAAATGAAAGACCTAGAGTGTGTGAAAAAGAAGGTTAAGATTGTACCACATGATTACTCGAAAGAGAATTATTTAGCGACTTTCACACCACAGAAACAATTGACCCCTGAGCAAATATTTTGGTCCAAGGATCTCATCAAGATGAAAGCAGAAGCTCTCAAAGAGCAGACCACAGCTTCAAGACCAATCAAAGCGTTGACGGTGTATCCTACAAATACACCCGCAACGCTTGTCCCCAGGGTGCTTCTAACAAAAAGTCAAGTGAAAATTAACATTTTTGCACTTATACAACATTTTTCAGAATTTGAAAAAACCTATAAAAAGAGAATTACACCAACTGGGCTCACTGAAGGGGAAAGGGGTTTTGAACAAACCAAGGAATGCTATCTCACAGAAGTCATTCCATTTTTTAAAACACTTAAAGACCATTTTGAGGGTATTCAAAAGGCTCTCACTAAAGAAATTAAAGAAATGAAAGAAATTTTAAAGATTTGAAAGCTGAGGTTGACCAAAATGTTATAAATAGGAAGCATGATGAGATTGAGCGGAAAAATATTCTCATTGCAAATGATAATTTAATTGCTGATTGCTTGTCCAAAGAAGTGTTTTATATTGCAACAAATTCTGAGCTTACTGTATCGGATTCACTGAAATGCATGATGCCCACACTGTTGTTCTAGCACGTTGTCTGGAACTTAAAGCAGAGCTTTCTAAATTATGTGATAAGGTTCAAAAAGATGATCATACTGAATTAGTAAAACGTTTTTCCAATCTTGAGGTAAATCACTTAAATTTACAGTTAAAGTATCAAAACCTTAAAGAACGTTTTGGAAACAACACATCTCCACCCGCTCGAGATGCTCCTGATTTTGACTCAGTCTTTGTAATCTAAAAAATGAAAGCTTCTATTCAAGAAAAGGACAACGCCATCAATAAATTGAAAATGCAAATCTCTCAATTAAAATAGACCCGTAGTGAAGCAGACCGTACTCTTGATTTCAGGGCCTTAGATTTTCCGATCACTCAATTAACCGAAAAAGTCACCGTTCTTCAAGAACAAAATAAGTTGTTTAGGGAAGAGAATGAAAAAGTTAAGCAGCATTACAAGGAATTATACGATTCTATTAAGATTACACGTGCTAAACATATCGAACAGACAACTACCTTGTTAACTGAAAATGAGAATCTGAAAGCCTAACTACGTGAAAATATGAAATGTGTCACTATGGATTCTGTAAAACCAAGAGTTCTTGCACCTGGTAGGTATGTAGGTGGACAAGACAATTCTGTTGATGAGGATATGGATGAGCAACCAATGCATGATTTGGCACTCAATGTAGATAATATGTTTCAAGCTGATGATTGTGATGCTTTTGACTCTGATGTGGATGAGGCTCCTACTGCACAGACTCTGTTCATGGCAAATCTATCATTCGCATATCCTGTTTACGATAAAGCCAATCTGTCTAAGATTCAACATTCTACTCTGATACACGATCATGATCATTGTTTGTGAACATCTCGAAGTACACAAGATGCATGACGATGTACAACCTAACTACGTTTATTGACTCACATGTTGATTATACGAGTGATAGTAATATGATTCCGTATGATCAGTATGTAAAGGACAACGCAGTGCCAGTTGTACAAAGTAATGTATCTTCTGTACCAAATGATGCATACATGATGATATTAAATGATATATATGAACCGTCTGCCCAATGTGTCTCTGTAACCACACAGAACAATGTAGTTGATAAATCCATTGACTGCTGAACTTCGACAAATAAGTGAACAAGTTGAACTGTATGAAAGATGGGCCAAGTTTGAATTAACAGAAAAGAAACATAAGATTGATGAACAATTAAGAATAGTTATCACTGACCGTAATTGTAAAGAAGAAAGTTTGAAAAGGGAACTTCATTCTGTAAAATTGCAACTTACCTCTACCATTAACCATAACAAGTCAATGGTAGAAGAAGTTACGTCTTTGAAAAAGGATTTTAAACAGAAAGAAAATAAATACCTTGAAGAATTTTTGGACATGAAAGCTTTAAAAGAAAAGGTCGAGGATAAATTATACAAACAAGACCAGTCTCTTCAAACAGTTCACATGTTGTGTAAACCAAAGCCCTATTATGATGAACAAAATAAGGTAGCTATTGGCTACAAGAACCCCTTATGCCTAACCCGTGCTCACAAAGTTCAGCCTACTCTATATAATAGGTCTGAAATTATAAAACGCACTCATGTCCTAGGCCATAATGCTACAACTCAGTAGATTACCCTAGAAGATAGCAGAAATTCACAGAAGAAAATGAATGACAAAATGAAAGACCCGGAGTGTGTGAAAAAGAAAGTTAAGATTGCATCACATGATTACTCGAAAGAGAATTATTTAGCGACCTTCACACCACAGAAACAATTGACCATCGAGCAAATATTTTGGTCCAATGATCTCATCAAGATGAAAGTAGAAGCTCTCAAAGAACAAACCACAGCTTAACGACCAATCAAAGCGTTGACGGTGTATCCTCCAAATACACCTGCAACGCTTGTCCCCAGGGTGCTTCCAACAAAAAGTCAAGTAAAAATTAATATTTTTGCACTTATACAACTTTTTTTCGGAATTTGAAAAAACCTGTAAAAAGATAATTACACCAACGTGGCTCACTAAAGGGAAAGGGGTTTTGAACAAACCAAGGAATGTTACCTCACCGAGGTCATCCCATTCTTCAAAACACTAAAAGAACATTCTGAGAGAATTCAAAAGGCTTTAACTAAAGAAATTAAAGAAATGAAAGACATTTTTGAAAAGTTAAAAGCTGAAGTTGACCAAAATGTTATAAATAGGAAACATGATGAGATTTAGTGGAAAAATCTTCTTATTGCAAATGATAATTTAATTCCTGATTCCTTGTCCAAAGAAGTGTTTTATATTGCAAACTAATCTGAGTCATACTGTATCTAGATTTACTGAAATGCATGAAGCCTGACACCATTGACAAACACGTTGTCTGGAACTTAAAGCAGAGCTTTCTAAATTACGAGATAAGGTTCAAAAAGATGATCATACTGAATTAGTAAAACGTTTTTCCAATCTTGAGGTTAATCACTTAAATTTACAGTTAAAGTATCAAAACCTTAAAGATAGTTTTGAAAACAACGCATCTCCACCCGCTCGAGATACTCTTGATTTTGACTCGGTCTTTGTAATTGAAAAAATGAAAGCTTCAATTCAAGGAAAGGACAACGCCATCAAAAAATTGAGAATGCAAATCTCTCAATTAAAAGAGACCCCGTAGTGAAGCAGACCGTCACTCCCTGATTTAGGGCTTAGAATTTTCAGATCATCCAATTAACTAAAAAAGTTACCACCCTTCAAGAACAAAATGAGCTTTTTAGGGCAGAAAATTCAAAAGTTAAGCAACATTACAAGGAATTGTATGATCCTATTAAGATCACGCTTGCTAAGCATATAGAACAGACAACTGCCTTAACCACTGAAAATGAGAATCTCAAAGCCTATATACATGAAAATCTGCAATGCAACACCATAGATTCTGTTAAACCAAGAGTTCTTACGCCCGATAGGTATGCTATAGATGTTGAACCGATTCCCCTTAACATTAGGAACAATAGGGAAGTTCATCTGGATTATCTCAAGCATCTAAAGGAAAGTGTTAAAACCCTTCGCGAGATAGTAGAGGAAGCTAAGGTTGAAAGATCATTAGAGAGATCACTTGCATCTGCTTGCCTACTTTTGAGGACCAATGTGAAACGTCAAATAATAACACACACAAACATGTAGAGCGACTAAACATTCAGAAGACTAATGTCCTTGTGGTTCCTTCTACAGGAGTAAACAGTTGCACTAACGCTAGCGGATCAAACCTTAGGAGCAATACCAAGAAAAATAGGATCTCGCCAGCTAAAAGTGTCAATAAGAAGAAAGTAGAAGAGCACCCTAGGACCAATAAGTCTAATTTGCAAACTACGAATCGTGTTGATTTTAGTATTAGCTCTAAGCGTACTGTAATTAATTTGAATTCTCGTTCTTTTTGCAACACTTGTAACAAATGCTTTATTTTGGCAAGTCATGATATATGTGTGTGGTTAATTATTTGAATTCTGTGAATGCATCTCCCTCTGTTAAGAAAGTTAAGCAAGTTTGGAAAGCAACAGGAAAACTACTTACCAATGTAGGTTATCAATGGAAGCCCACAGGAAGGAAATTCACTTTAGGAGAATAGTGCCCTTTAACTAGGCTCACTAAATCCAAAGTAGTGCCTGCTAAGCAAACTGAAAACGTTAGTACTAGTAAAATTGTGATAACTGAGAAAATAAGTCACACATCTCAGAAACCATTAACTAGATACCAACGTAGAACCAAACAGTACAAGGCAATTCCCACTAGCATTCCTACTCCAACTGAGAATGAGGCAATTGATGCCTCTCTGCATTCTACTATTGCTTCTACTAACCAACAGGAACCCAACAAAAATTAGGGATCCATCTTTTCAAACTCTCCATCTTTGTCTGTTTTCAAATGCAGGTCGTACAGATCGTCCTTTGGTATTTGGACTCAGGCTGCTCAAAACATATGACGGGAGATCGCTCACGGCTCAGGAATTTCATGAAAAAGTTCATTGGGACAGTTAGATTCGAGAATGACCACTTTGGTGCTATCATGGGTTATGGAGATTATGTTATTGGTGACAGTGTGATCTCCAGGGTATACGATGTGGAAGGACTTGGACACAATCTGTTTTCTGTTAGACAATTTTGTGATTATGATCTTGAAGTTGCATTCAGGAAGCACTCATGTTATGTTCGAGATATAGATGGTGTTGAAATAATTGAAGGTTCTCGTGGTTCTAATTTGTACACTATCTCGGTTGAAGACATGATGAAGTCCTCCCTAATCTGCTTGTTGTCCAAAGCCTCCAAGAACAAATCATGGTTATGGCATCGTCGTTTAAACCACTTGAACTTCAGTACCATCAATGACCTTGCAAGAAAGGATTTAGTAAGAGGTTTACCTAGATTTAAGTTTGAGAAAGATCATATTTGCTTCGCATGTCAACTAGGTAAGAGCAAAAAACATACCCACGCACCCAAAGCGGAAAACACCAACTTATAAGTTCTTAGTACCCTACATATGGACTTATGTGGACCAATGCGAGTGCAAAAAATTAATGGGAAGAAATACATCTTAGTCATAGTTGATGACTATTCCAGGTTTACTTGGGTTAAGTTTTTAAGATCGAAAGATGAAACCCCAGAGTTCGTCATCAAATTTCTGAAGCAAATACAAGCCGGTCTCAACAAAACTGTCAGGTACATTCGTACCGATAATGGCACAGAATTTGTTAATCAAGTTCTGACTGAATATTATGAACGTGTCGGTATTTTTCACCAAAAATCAGTTCCCAAGACTCCACAGCAGAACGACGTTGTCGAAAGATGGAACCGTACTCTTGTGGAGGCTGCTAGGACAATGTTGATTTTTTCTAAGGCTTTGATGTTTCTATGGGCAGAAGTTGTTGCTACTGCTTGTTACACCCAAAATCGATCCCTCATTCACACTCGTCATAACAAAACTCCATATGAGCTGGTGCATGATAAGAAGCCTGACCTTACTTTTTTCCGAGTCTTTGGTGCTCTTTATTACCCTACAAATTACAGCTAGGATCTTGAAAATTTGCAACCAACAGCTGATATTGGAATTTTCGTTGGTTATGCACCAAGCTGGAAGGGTTATAGAATCTACAACAAAAGAACCCGACGAATCATGGAAACTATTCACATACAATTCGATGAGCTGTCTGAGCCGATGGCTCCTGTGCAACTCAGTACAGGACCCGCACCTACGTTTCTGACGCCTGGACATATAAGTTCAGGGCTCGTACCCAATCCGGTTCCTGCAACACCTTATGTACCCCCAACAAATAAAGAGTTGGAGATCTTATTCCAACCTATGTTCGATGAATACCTAGATCCTCCACATGTTGAAAGACCGGTTTCTCCTGCTTCAGCAGTTCCAGTTCCAGTCAATTCAGCCGGTACACCTTCTTCTACTACCATTGATCAAGATGCACCTTCTCCAAGTCATTCACCGTCATCTTTGGTATTACAATCTCCAAGTTCCCATCAAGGTGTTGCAGTTAGATCTACTATCATTGAAGATAATCCTTTTGCTCATGCTGACAACAATCCCTTCGTAAACGTGTTTGCTCTGGAACCTAGTTCTGAGGCATCATCATCCGGGGATGCTAGTTCAGCTGAATCCACTCATGTTATTCAACCACATCATCATCTCGGAAAATGGATCAAGGATCACCCGCTTAACAATGTCGTTAGCAATCCCTCTCGACCGGTAGCTACCAGAAAACAACTTGCAACCGATGCCTTGTGGTTCTTGTACAACTCTGTACTATCAAAAGTCGAACCAAAGAATTTCAAATCTGCAATGACTAAAGATTGTTGGTTTCAAGCCATGCAAGACGAGATTCACGAATTTGATCGACTTTAAATATGGGAATTAGTACCACGACCAGACTGTGTTATGATTATAGCTCTCAAGTGGATTTACAAAGTAAAGCTTGATGAGTACGAGGATGTTCTAAAAAACAAGGCTAGGTTGGTGGCCAAGGGATATCGACAAAAGAGGGTATTGATTTCGAGGAATCCTTTGCACCGGTTGCACGCATCGAGGCTATCAGAATCTTCATCGCCAATGCCGTCAGTAAGAACATGACCATCTATCAAATGGATGTCAAGGCCGCATTCCTTAATGGCGAGTTGAAGGAAAAAGTCTTTGTTAGTCAACTAGAGGGTTTCGTTGATCCAGATCATCCGACACATGTTTATCGTCTAAAGAAGGCTCTGTATGGTTTAAAGCAAGCTCCTCATGCGTGGTATGACACCTTGTCACGGTTTCTTCTGGACAACAAGTTTTCCAAAGGTGTAGTTGACCCGAATTTATTCACTCGAAAAACAGGCATACATATTTTTCTTGTTCAAATATAAGTAGATGATATCATATTTGCCTCGACCGACCCTAAAACATGTGACATATTTTCCAATGAGATGAGTTCAAAATTCGAAATGTCAATGATGGGACAAATGTCTTTTTTCCTAGGATTACAAGTTTCTTAAAGTCCCGGAGGCATTTTCATTAATCAATCAAAATTTGTTCTAGAAATCTTAAAGAAATTTGGGATGGATTCGTGTGACCCTGTTGATACACCAATGGTGGATCGACTTAAACTGGATGAAGACTGTAACATTTCGTATTTTCAAGTCATTTTACGGCGTCATTTATTTCACCATTTAATTTTAGTCTCGTACGCGTTTACTTTTAATTCTTATCATATAGTTAAATCACGTAAGCTAAAAATTATCATTTAACATAATCGGGCACCAAACAAAATAAAGTTTACATCAAATAAGCATTTTATTTTTACAAATGTAATTATTAACTTTTTGTATTTTATTTTTTTATTGGTTACGTAAAGTGTTTACGTTTCGCGATAAATTTCGTTTAGGCATTCTCGGAACCACCAAAATTAATCTACGCTTCAACGAATACCTATTATTATTTCTCAATGCTCAAAGTCTATAAAAGTTTACCCATGAATACCATATGAGCAGAATTCTACCTAAAGAAATAAACCAAGACTCGTAATTCACAAGTATGTACTTATTATTTAAAACTATACAACATATATCTTATGTAATATAGATAATTTGTAAGATATCAAATAGCACCTAATTTCCATTTCCCTCTATGATATACGGAGGGGAAAGTGTCCCAAGCTGGATCACGTTAGCTACATTTCGACCAAGAAACACAAACTAACTAACAAGGACCATGTACAAACACTAGCAATTAAGACCTAGCCAAGACTTGTTGTTTTGACCACTTAGTCTTCCCAAAAACCCTCACCATGTTTTGCTAAGCCTTGACCACTCCCTAATAGTAATATGGACTAGTCATGTGATATATAAGCTAACAACTAGTAAGAGATGACACTTACACACTTTTCCTTAGCTAAAAATCAACCCATTTCTTCCTTTTGGTGCCTCCTAGCCACGTCCAAACTCAAACCCTTACACAATCCATAATGTTTTTTATTTACCTCATATACAAGTATTCTCATAACATATTTAAGCCATTCCAAGAAGATTTGAAGGCTTGTTAAACATTTGCAAGGTTTAAACAAGTTAGGGTTTTCTTGTTAAATTTGGGTTTTGATCACAAGAGTGTGATCTTGTTTTTCATTCATCACTCATCCACCTAAGGTCTATCTAAGTTCTTAATCTATTCCATTATCTATTTGCATGTTTTATATAATTGTGTATAGTTAAATCACCACCTAGGTATATTTTATAAAGTTTATAAAATATGTACATGTTAAATCATACCCAAAATTTTCCTATACATGGCTAATATGATGTAAAAATATACTAATATGTTGTAATCAAGGATTTACAAGCAATGGAATATTTATGTATATTATTTGTTAAGTTATGAATATTTATTTATTTATAATGATTATGGAGTTAAATAAATGTGTTGGATTGGACAATTTCTTGGACATTACTTGGACCAAATATGGACTAATGGACACTATAATATATGAGACATAGGATATAAAGAGTTATGGAAGATTTGTGGTATTTTATTAAGTTGAAAACTAAATAAAACAAGTTTATATATATAAATACCTAATTATTAATAAGGGGCTGTTTTGGTTCGAATTCCAAGACAAGGATTTTATGATTTTATAAAATAATACATGTCACAAGGATCGTGGGCATGTAGAGAACTCGAAAAACCGATTTATAACGAAAGAGATACGACGATTACAAGTTTACGATAATTAATACTTTAATAAAAAGTTATTGTTCACCAGGAACATTTATTTTTGGAAAACATCATAAATAAGTAGAACTTTTAATTACAAGAACGTGCTCGAAAGAATCCTTAAAAACAGAGCTAAAACGAGTAAGATACGACGTTTCAAAGTTATCGAACATTATTTATAAAAGCTGAAAAACCGTAAATGCTTCAGCAACTACTGAAACTCAGTTTTGAGGACCTTCGGGTCTGATTGAGCCGAAGTGTAAAACAACAAAGTTGTTCGGAACGACATTTTACATAAACCTGCCGATTTTAATAATTTTCGGATGTATAGTTTGTAAACTAGACACTTTTCCTGACATAAATAGTGTTGGTTCGTTTTTAATAATTTTTTTTGCGAAACATTTTAAAATCATTTATATAATAGTTAAACGTGTTTTTAACTTTATAAATATTATTTTGAAAGACGATTAAATTACTTATACGATAACATTATGTAAGTAATAACAACATTAAATCGAGTATTTTTGGCGAACAATTAAATTATTTGACAAGTATACTATCGCTGCACATACAATTACGTGGACACTTATTTTTCAAGATACAAATTTATATTGTTTAAATTTTATAAATTAAACAAAGAATATTAGGTGGTGATGTAACGCTATAACTCGTGATATAGTATTTAGAATAAATACATTACACTCATTCGGCCTATAATTATTTAGGTTGCATTCGGACCTTCACGTGACATTTCCACTCGTCGACTTACGTTATTTATTCGTTCACTGAGGTGAGTTCATAGCCCCATTTCTCTCTACTTGTTTTACAAACTCTACGGGGTGAAATTACATGCTTGTTTTACTATGGACACAAGTGTTTTAAATTGTATGCTATCCAGATTATTGCTTGAATATTATTGCCTAAGTTACCGCATTGCCATCTAAGTCCCTACCAAATCATGAACCGTTAATTGCTAATATAGTGAGCGCAAGTGTTGTGGATAGATCTATCGGGACTGACAATCCCCACCTGGAATTTCTGGTCACAAGTTGGCCATGGTGCATTTAACATTTAGAGGAACTTGTAGGCTGTTTGGCAGACACCCTACATTATTTTGGGGCACTGACAGTTAAGGTTTCGGTGTCATGAGCTTAGTGCAATAATACATGTTTTGGACTACTGAATTTGTTTCATAGTCTACCTTTACTTTAATCTTGTGGTCCACTCATTTACTGATAAACCTATGAATTCACTCAACCATTGTGTTGACTTTTAGCATGTTTAATTTCAGGTCCTAAGGTCTAATTTCTGAAGGGGAGCTGCGGGGATATCATGAAGATGGATTATGTGTTTATTTAAATTCGATGCACTCTTTAACTTTTAAAAACCTATGTCATCTTTTGAAACCGTGAAACTTTTGTGTAACAAATGTATGTTGAAGCTTTATGACGCTTTTAAGTATGTGGGACCTAATGTGAAAAAGCTGATATTTTATAATGCATCGAATGTACTTATTTAAAACGTCTCTTTGAAGTTGTTTCCTATATCTTGTTTGTTGTACTATGACGTGGCACCCCATTGTTTCCATTCCGCTGCATACCAGATTTTGGGGGTGTTACAAGGACACCTTAAGGATTCCAGTTGAACAGACTCGATTTCGTAGTATGGTCGGCTCCCTCATGTACCTCACTGCCAGAAGACCCGACCTTGTATTCGTTGTATGCATGTGTGGTAGGTATCAGGCATCGCCTACCAAAAAGCACCTTGAAGCACTTAAACGAGTCTTTCGGTATCTTAGAGGAACCATTAATTGGGGACTTTGGTATCCGAAAGACACCGCTATGGCACTAACGGCCTATGCAGATGCGGATCATGTAGATTGTCAAGATACACGAAGAAGTACGTCAGAAAGTGCTCAGTTCCTTGGAAATAAATTAGTCAGCTGGTCATCAAAGAAACAGAAGAGCATTGCGATCTCAACTACAGAGGCTGAATACATTGCCATGTCTGGATGTTGTGCTCAGATACTTTGGATGAGGTCACAGCTTACAGACTACGATTTTGCCTTCAATAAGATTCCTCTGTATTGTGATAACCGCAATGCTATTGCTCTCTGCTGCAACAATGTCCAGCACTCCCGGTCCAAGCACATTGACATACGTCATCATTTCATTCGAGAGCAGGTTGAGAAAGGCGTGGTTGAATTGTACTTCGTGACGACGGACTATCAGCTTGCGGACATATTCACCAAGGCATTACCAAGAGAGCGGTTCGAATTTCTACTCCCGCGGCTTGGTATGAAGAGTATGACTCCGAAAACCCTTAAACTTCTTTCGAAAAGGAGAAGAGGAGTAAATGATGGTCTTCCTCACAAAAACAAAATACAAAAATATAAAACCTACAAAAACCATAAAAAAATTAGAAAAATAGAAAATACCAAATATATTTGTCAAGACATGTCTTCTGTAAATCGATAACATTTACAGACCTAGAAATGTCATTCAATAATGACACGGGTCTTTAAATGAAGCTCAAGCAGAAGTTCAAACAGTTTTAAAACATGTCTTCATGGCTTGCAGTTATTTCCGACTGCAACCCGCTTTTCAATTTGAGGAATGCATGTCGCCAAAAAGACAGTTGTTCCTAACAACGGGTAATTAATTTTTCCCGGGCACGGATTACTTAATATCCGTGCATCCAAGGATTAATGTACGTTTCAGTGCGTTCTTTCTTATTCGGAAGAGAAGTCTTCCTTTTTATAACCAAATAATTTTCTTCTTAATTGATTCTTTAAAAATTATTTGTGTTAATCACGGTGG
This sequence comes from Tanacetum coccineum, assembly GCA_026074375.1. Taxonomy (NCBI): domain Eukaryota; kingdom Viridiplantae; phylum Streptophyta; class Magnoliopsida; order Asterales; family Asteraceae; genus Tanacetum; species Tanacetum coccineum. The sequence goes on along the minus strand of BQNB010061395.1, from coordinate 13,870 downwards.
TAAAGTGTTGTTGGAAATTCATCAATTCAGGTTTTTTAAAATAAACTTTTCAACTCAAACAATGACTACAGCTCTTTCAATAGAAAACGGGTCATTGTTTGAGGGGGAGAGTGATTTCAAGTTTATTGCATCAAACGGGTTTCTAGATCACATCATACAATTAATGGAAAAGGATTTATAGTAATACGGGGTTATAATTTGAGAGGGAGTTAATTAATATGTTCCACTATCGGCTTGTGAATAATTGGCACTCTTTTCTCCCAGTTTTTCTAACATATTTGAATCATTTGATATCCAAAATATCAAACGGTTTAAATTTTTTGATAAGGGGAGAAAAAGTGTTTAAAATATGTTAATTAATAAAATGTGATTTATGGACTCATATGTATACCCCAGCCTCCATGTGCTAAACAATTTCGCTTAATCGGTGCACATGTTGAGGGAGAGCGTTTATGAAAATCAAAAACAATCGGGGTACTAAAAGCTTTGATATTCATATCACAAGTACCTTGATTGAGTTTTTCAAATGGTTTTATGACAAGGAAAACCGTACCAAAAGACCGGCTATGCATTTAATTTTATCGGAGTTATAAGGTTGGTAAGGTTAGGTACTAGTTCCTATGATCCAGCCAGAACCGGAGGGATCTACCTAGGGACAATCCACTAGTTAGTATAGAAGTCCTTAGGTATGATATAAAAAGGAGTAAAAGTGAGAATAAGGGAAAAGTGCCGACTGAGATAAAGCTAGTACTGGAACATACCCAACAAGGTACTAGTCATGAAGTCTCGGTAAGCACTGAAGGGGTTGAAGAATGAAAAAGAATTGTAAAGATAAAAGGTGAAAAGAAAGAAGCCTTCCATACACTTAAGCAGAAACTGGGTCAACACATCTACTGTCATACTCACATTGATGATTGCTGACATTGAAGAAAGCCGTTATGGACCCAGTGATGCAATGCACAACCCTCCCTAGCCACTCAGAATCTCTCAAAAGATTTATGTTTCACTTCTCACGGAGACTAAACACGTTATCTATTAACTTTCTCACTCCGAGTTAGTTGATATTGAAAAGGTGGCAGTCCGCTCCAGCCTCTGATCACTAAAACCAAAACGCATAATTGAGTCTAGAGCCAAGAGATCATCAATTAATCTCATTAGGACACTTTACCATTTTACTTGTTCTTCGCACAATGTGAAAACAAGGATTAACATAAGAGTCCTACGCATTATCCTTGTGGTATTGCCAGAAAATCCGATTGATACCTAAGTATCACGGTGAAGATGGAAATCCTGCTAGAGCCAACATCAAACAAGCTCTGGTAGGTGACTTGTGAGATCTTATATGGATAAAACTTATGTCAAGTGGAAAGAAACGATGGTGCGATTCTACAAGAATCAAACTTGTTCCAATATACGAATTGACGGTTAATGAACTTTGACAAAAAGCTTAAAACTCTCGACTTGTTACAAAAACCATTTTACTAAGTAACACGTCGACGGATTTTTCAACTCAATTTTTCTCTTTATTGCTAATTGTTGTATTACAGGTTCATATAAAAATGGAGATGGTGTCATCCTGTTCCGGCAAAGACAAGTTCATTATTGCATGCTCATACTTGACCAACACACTCAAAGAAATCATGAAAGCTCAAGCATATGTTTCTAAGATTCCGCAACTCTGATATCACACGTCCTTCTTGAATTGGCCAAGTATTAAAGTTAAAGAAAGTCAAGAACAAATTACTCAAGTTTTCAAGACCAAGAAAAGTATGAGCATGTCGGTCCGCAAGACACAAGACCACAAGACGGTGAAAGATCACAGGTTGATGATCAGAGATTAGATTTGGCTGATGATCTCAAGAAAGCTCAAGATCACATATCAAGTTTAAACACAAGCCACAAGACAAAGACCACTACATCAAAGTACAAGATATCAAGTGAAGAATCAAAGACTACGAGCTGAACAAGAACAATCGGAAGATTGCTGAGCTTAATTTAGTATTTTCTGGGGTGACCTCCCTTAGGAGGAGATTATTAGATATTAGAAAAAGACTCGGTCACCCCGTGTATTTTACCGTTAATTATAGCTCGTAGTTAATCGTTAATTGTATGACATTCAGTATTAGGCCGGGTAATTAAACCCAACGTGTAAGCCCATGCCAAGGCCTTTGGCCGGTTATGTAAGCCACTATATAAGCCTCTTCCATGCCTTGGAAGAGGTGGTTAGTTATTTCATTATACAAGTTCATTTTCTCTCACTAGAAAGCTTTTCTCTCTAACTTTCTCTCTCTAGACTTGGCTAATCCATTTATCTTTCATTGTGTTATGATTTTCAATATCCTACATATATTTCTAACAATAATGTGGTAAATTGATCAAATTTTGCTTCCATAATTAGTAAGGACGAAGCTCCATTTCAAAATGTTTCCATATTAGGAAGCGCCGATACTACAATTGCATTACCAAATTCATGCCTTATAAATACAACGGTCCATCCCCTATTTCCCATACTCAACTGCCAAATGCATGCCACAAACTACTCCCTGAATCCGGAAAAGAGCATAAATATAACAAAGCATCAACCAACGAAGCAAAAATCGAGATTACATTCATTTTGTTCCGATTCCGCGTTTTTGCATGTTTCCGTCACTTATCACAATATGCGATACTTTCACTAAGGGCCTTCCGTCTAACCCAGTTTGATAATTTTGAACTAGTATATAGCGATTCTGTGTCGTACCGACTCCAATACAGGTTGTTAGTAGACTGTTATTGAGTATGTAGCATAGTTTATATTGAGCCAAGCCAGTCTAACCCTTTAGTATGATGTAGTATATATTTATATTGTAAATTCTTATTCGGATAAGGAAATCAACCCTACTTACAAATTGTCCTTCCCAAAAAAATTTAACAAGATTTTCATAAATTGCTCCCTTGAAGTTTATTTTCTGGCTTCACCCCAGAATGAGATGTAGCCTAATTATACATCTTTTAGTTAATTTTGCAATGAGCGATGGCACTTGATGAAAACGACTTTAATCAAACACTAAACTTTTTTTTTTGATTTGATTGGGCTCAATGTATATAGACTTGACGATTATTTAAATGGTCATGTAATTGTAACTGAAAATATCTCGAACTAAGAGCAAAATGTAAATATATTAAAGTGGTAATTTAGTAAAATGGTCAAGGATATGGAAGTCCATTTTGACATGACTGTGAGACATAAAGCAGCTTTTGGGGTCTACGCACACCACATGCTCAGGATTTTCTACTAGCTATCCCCATAGACGGGTTTGGTCAACATATGTCACCGGTGGAATATCACACTATCCTTAAGTATCGTTTCATGATTTCATTATTTCCGGTTGATGCGATATGCCATGTTTGTCGCAAGGCATGTTTGGATTCTTTTGGGGAACATGCGGTTCGTTGTAAAGAGCTCTCGGGATTCAAATACCGACACGATATGGTTAGAGACGTCCTTTTTGACATATGTAGGCTTGCCGGGATCTCCGCAAAGAAAGAAGCATCTGTGAACTTTTTAACTGACCCGTCGGATGGAAGATCTATACTTAGACCGGCTGACGTATTAGTTTTTGGATGGGTTGGAGGGAAATATGCATGCGTGGATTTGACTAGGGTTTCTCCTCTCGTGGGGTTAAGTAGTAGGGGTTTTACAGCATGTCATGCTGCTTTGAAGGCTGCATCGTGCAAAGTGACAAAACATGAAAAAGCATGCATTGAAAATTAACACGTGTTTAATCCTTTTGCGTTTGATACATTTGGTTTCCTTGCACCGGAGGCGGTGGAGCTACTCAGCCGAGTTCAACGGGTTATGCACAGCAATGTTATGACACCTAGATCTACGGATGTGGTTTTTAAACGTATTGGCTTTGCAATCCAAAAAGAACTAGCGGCGCAGTTTCTTGCCCGCTTGCCACCAGTATGTAAATCCTTATTAATAATATCATATTATTATTGGCACTTTTAGAGTTTGTATTAGTTTGAGACATGTCACTTTTCTATACTGAGAAAGACGGTGCATGGTAAAGCAATCACAGTCATAACACAATTCGCTTACAAAATCCCTTATATATATATAGTAACAGTTCACTCATTCATTCCAATACCAACTTAAGAACCGAACAAACAACGGCAGATAATAAACAGCATATCATGGCCGGGTTTGGACATGTGCGAGGTGGTCGACAGCACAAGGCCTCCAAATTTGTAGGGGCACCATAATTATAGCCATCGATGTTCATTTGGTTCGATTTCTAGAATAAAACTTATTGGAATGTGGTTAAAAATTTAAGATATACTAGTTATATAGAGTTTAAGGAAAAAAATATTAGTTTAAGCGATTCTCAAAAAATTTCAAAAACTGGGCATAGAGCAGACGAGCAAATGAGGAAGATGGCATAATAACTGGTGTCATTTTCACTTTACACCTTACAGTTTTGAGTTTCTTTCACTTTTATTTTAAACTTTTTTATTTTTCTTCAAATAGTGGATATGGATTTCGAAAGTGACAGTTTCAACCCAACATTTAAGAAAACATTACCAAAAGCCTAATATGTTAAAATAAATTGAATATTCATGTGTCGTTGCAAATGGTTTAAAAAGTGGGTCATGTAATTAATGCGATAAATTTAGGTCATTTGTCTTAAATTTTTAATTTGTTTAGACTTGATTAAAACAACTTTATATGTGCTTAAAGTTTTCATGTTCAAGGCATGCATTGTATATTTCGGCGCATTGTGTTTTTCGTACAGGGCCTCCAAAAACCATGGAACGGACCAGCAGCATATCAAAACCATAACACTGGCTCTCACCACCTCACCACCTCCGATCAACATCACCATCACACCACCGTCACTGAAGCTTTACATTACGGCACCACCGCCTGCTCACACAATCGCACCGAACAACGTCGTTGATATGTAAGTACTTTTTTATGATCAACTTAACTTAATAGTTTTTACATATTAATCTTTTGAACATATATACTGTAGTATTTAAAACAGTGAATCATCGGTTTATTGGAGGTAAACTTATGGGCTTATATCATAAGCATGTGTTTTTCAATAGTACTTTGTATCTAATATTATAAATTTCTTTACTTGTCGTGATGTTTATATATAATTTTGAAATTAAAATTACGTTTATTTAACAGGTCTCCTCTTTCTCGTCAGTGCATCTTTTGTTGCTTTTTCCTTGGGTTGATTACATCTTTCGGGATATGGTTCGCCATCCTTGCTTTGGCAAATCTGAAGTCTGCCAGGGATATGGATATTTTTGCGTTCATCGGTCATCTTGAGCACGCCGATGGATTCAATTTCTCTTGGTTTGGTCTGTTCCTTAGTTTTGTTTCTGGAGTAACTCTACTAACAGTCTACTTGCTTTCCAATGAATATCCTGGGTACCCGCTTTACATCAAGATCTTGCTGGTGATTTTTCTGTTTGGAATTGTCTTTGGTCCCAGCATTTTGTTTCTCCAGATTATTGCTATGCATATTGTCTACAGAGTTTGTGGAGGGGTTCTTTTAGCTGCTTATTTGGGAGCGTTGTCGTACTACATTGGGCGTTGGTAGTTTTAGGTAGGGGTGTGCACGGTTCGGTTTGGGTCGGTTTTTGGCTAAAACCGAAATCAAACCGAAGTATTCGGTTTTTATAAAACCAAAAACCAAAACGCTCGGTTTTTTATGGTTCGGTTTTTTGGTTTTTTCAGTTTGGTTTTTCGGTTTCAAACCGTTTATATTTGATTGTGGCTAATTTATATTTATAAACTTGTTTTACATAGAAAATTGTTTTTTTTATATTTTTTTGTCAAATGTTTACCCAAACTTCTACAATCACACACATGCAAGTAAAAATACACATAGTATGATCATTGTAATATATGTAACGATATATTATCAAGTAAACACACGTACATGATAAACACATATATAAACATTAAGATATATATATTATAATTCCACCCACAAAATAAATATGAATTTAAAAATTGGAATTATTAATTATTTATTTATATTATATTAATTATATATTAATATATAACTGGTCGGTTCGGTTCGTTTTTTACGGTTCGGTTTCTGGACGAAAACCGAAACCGAACCGAAATTTTTCGGTTTTTAGAAACGTAAAAACCGAACAATCGGTTTTTAGTTTCGGTCGGTTTTTTCGTTTTTTTCTGCTCACCCCTAGTTTTGGGGCAGTTATGATGGTGAATGAGATGTTTTTTACGTGCTTGTGGACGTATAGTATTAGTATACAAGAATGTGTAATTGAATTTTACTTTTGTTCGTAGATAAACCAGGTGAATTTTCAGACTTGTTTCTTGTACGATACAATAGAAACATAATTTCATCTTATGATACTGCTGTTGTGGCTTGTTTGTTTTCTTCTCAAGGGATTTAGTAGTTTATTATCTTGTGAGTTGTGATTGTGCAAGTGAATATCATGTGTTTTCTTCATGTGTTTAAGAATCATATATGGTTTGAATTTGAATATATTTAGCTGTGTACGTATTAATTTTGATGGGTGGTTTTAGGATCTTTTAGTACGTCCCTCGGTGATAGTGATGAGGATGAGAATGAGAAAGAGGAAAAGGCACCCTCATGTGCACGGCACACTTCCTCCTTACTAAAGTCTTTTACGGATTGCCTAATTTATAGGGGCTATCCGTCTTAGTATCTTACAAGTATGAGAACTAAGCAAGAAGCTGTCATCCTGCAAATTGTATGAGATTTTCTCTAATATGGGTGTTGATCCTGTGAATTACACTTATAGTTTTCTAATAAGTTCGTTGGTTGAAAGCAGGTATTTAAAAGAGGCTTATGGAGTTCTTTCTGAAATGGTAGAAAAGGTTAGAACAGCTGATGTTGGAACATAAAGTGTGATATTTAACCATTGGAAAAACTGGAACGGGTTGATTTGGTTAGTTCTGTTTTGAGTAGACTGACAAAAGAAGGTTGTCGTTATTTGTGTTATGTTGTAACAACTTTTAACGGTAATTAACAACAATTGACGGTATCAATTTATAACCAGGAATACTGATCAATTGGACGGAACAATTACAATGAAATGAGATGAAATGAGAGAAAATAGAGAAAAAAAAGTCAAAAGATAAATGATAACCTTATGTAACAAACTACTTATATTTGAGCTAGCAGGAAACTTGTGCTTATCTTTATGCTACGGTATTGCTGGAGCCGCATGGGCAATGATGTCACAGGCTTGACCTGTTATGAGCTCCTGTACGAATAATGGCTCCACATTCATCCTTAACTTTTTATTGTATAACATTTTACACATAGTAGGTTGTTGCAGGATTTAATGGTTATTTCATTGCTGTTCCTTAAGCTACTGAACTGCTATTGATAATCAATCTTGTTGCTACGGTATACATAATACTATTGGTACACAAACTGTTGTTGCTCATCAGGTTGGTTCTACTTGCAGCACAATATACCAACTTTAGTTTACAAGAGAAGCAAATTTTTACAAAAGTTAGAAGCTGTCTACAGAATTTGTTTGACTTCGTTTAACTCTCGTGTAACTTGACATTTTTTGTTAACCATGTTATTGCCAATGTTTCAAAAACCGGATCTCTAATTGATCCAGTAGAGTCCGCATTACCGGTTCAACCGGTTTAGCCACCAAGTTTTGAAAATAAAAAAGTCAGTTTGACTTCTTTTTCATTTGAACCGATTGAACCGATCAGGTCGAAACGGTTGAACCGTCCAGGTCAAACCGGTTTAACCAGGCTGATCGAACTGGGTTTTAATTACTCCCTCCGTCTCATATTAAGTGTCCATTTTTGACTTTTTGAATTCTTTTTTTCATAAACTTTGACCGTAAATATTTTTCTTTATGTTATATAATGCTTACTAAAAATTATACCAATGAAAAATACATTCGAACTCTATCCATTCATATATTTTGCATTGAGTATCATATAACTTAAGAATAAATAATTAAGGTCAAAGTTGAAAAAAAAAACTTTAAAAAGTAAAAAATAAACACTTAATATGAGACGGAAGGAGTAATTAAATTATGGAAAGTTAACGAAAACGTAAAGTCAGACTATTTTTTAATTAAATATTAGCAAACTAACAAAAAAACTTGCAAAAACAATCTTATCACAAGAACTTAGAAAAATAATAGTTTTTTAAACGTAAAAATATAAACTTTTAAACAAAGATGGCCTCAGTTGCGATGATTCATTATTCTTGATGTAAAATCATATAAAAATATCATCAAAACATAGATACATCACTGGCCACTCTGTTTAAAAACCAACACATTAAAAAAAGAAGTTGAAAATAAAACAATAGATATAGAATAATCTGAGTACTATGATATTTAATTTAAGCATCAGAAAGATTTCCCATAAGACAAATCATCAAACTCCAATGGAGTGCAGAGTCCCTGTCTAAATCATCATCATTTGCATCATATTTTAGGATCAAATAAAATTAAAATCATTTAAAAAGTGTGAAAGATTATGAAAAAAAGTGACTAAGAATTTGAGGCAGGCGATGAGTGGGAGAGTGGCTTGAAATGTTTATAATACCAACTAGGGTTTTAGATATATATAGGACTAGAAGCAGCAAAATTAGGTCAAAGTTTAGAAACACAATACAGGCCCATAGATCTATATTCTAAGCCCAACACTAAAGTCCTTTATTTGGACCATCCTTTATGGTAGTGTCGGACTCTCGGCAATAAGGGTGAGCAGAAAAACCGAAAAACCGAACCGAACAAAAAATAATCGAACCAAACTTTTCATAACTGAACCGAATTCGTCAAAATCGAACCGAACTACTAATTCGGTTCTCAGGTTGGATATGGGTTTGACACTCTGAACCGAAAACCGAATTCATATAAATATATATATATTTTATATTTTATATATTTATATGTATAAATACCATTAAAATGTTATCATAATATAAAAAACACTTTTTATGTTAATAATAAATTTTTGTTTACTAAAAATATATGTAATTATTAAAAAAAAATTAAAAGTAGTGAAATTTGGGTTATTCGGGTCAACCCGAGAACGGAACCGAATTCAAATTCAGTTTTCGGTTCGGTTCGGTTCGGTTCGGTTGAATTCTAATTCGGTTTTCGAGTTGACCAAAAAAAATTAACCGAGCTAACCGAATAACCCGATAACCGAACCGATCAACACCACTACTCGGCATCCTTGTAAATATTTTCGATGACCACACAAAAAAGAAAAAATCCATTTTTTTTATCAAATTCATATATGTGCCTATTTATGTGGTCCAAATAGACCAATAACATTCTCACCAAAAATCTTACGGATTGTTTGCCGGAATTCGAATTCCTTTGAAAATTAGTATGAAACTTGCAAAGCCTTTCGTTTTACTGTTTTCATAGTTTTCTCCTTATTTTTTACTAGTAGTTGCGGAATATATATTGTTTCCTTTTAATTAGAAACTACTACGATTATTGTTAGTACAAAATGTGTGATTAGGTATTGAATCGGCTTAGATTGCTTGTTGGGTTGGACCTTCAAGCTCTCCTTGGGTTAGATCTTGTACTAAGCAAAGTAGTAGAGATGATTTCCTGCACAAATGAGAGTAAACCGTTAGTCTTACCGTGAGGACGGACCCCACGATTAGACTCCATCGTGAGAGTAAAAAAACATGTTGTCAGAGGTATGTGTGTGTATTGAGAAGAGTGAGAAAATCATACCATTTAGAGTGTCAGAGGATTCCTTTTATAGGCGAGTCTAGTACTGGGGTTTCCTAGTATTTCGCCTATTATCGTAATGGCCGGAGTGGGACCCTTGTCGGGCAAAGGTCCGCGGTTATCGTGACTGCGGACGCGGATTACCTTCCGCGGATGTCAGCTGATCCGTAGGTGATCTGCGGGAGCGGCTTGTGGTCGATCCACGTCCGTTTTGTTGCATCCGGGACGTGACCCTGGGCTTAGATCCGGCCCGTTATGCTTGTTGCCTATTTGGTTGGACCAAGGCCCTAATGTAATAATACGACCCAAGCCCAAAGGCCTGTTGTGCCTATTATACGTCATCAAGTCTCCCCAGTCTAGTATGTTTATTGCGTGCGGCGTTGTGCTGCGTGCGGTAAGCATTACTAGACTTTTGGTCTTTTAGTGTCGTACCTCTTTCTTCTTTCGTGACCGTTGGTTTCTTCTTGACTTTTCCTTAGCCAGTTAGGTAGGGTTTGGGTGACGTGTATTCACCCCGACGTTTCGTTTTCTGACTGACATGACTTGATGGCAGTTATCCTTCTGTCATCACTTCTTTTTTAGTTTTAATCCCACCCGTTGGTCTGTTTAGTGAGATACACGTGTGCGTATCTTACAAGGGTTCGAATTAAATATGCCAATGGCATAAATACCCCTTGGTTTTCATTGTTTCCTTTTCTTCTCTTTTACTACTTTTGCCATTTTCGCTTTTTTCAAGCTTTACACCCACTTCCACGCCGGTTACTTCTTCAAGGTTTTTTAGGCTACCACTTTAGGCTTCAATTCTGTTTATCCTACCTTTTTGACCGATGCCGAAGAGGGTGGGTGTTTTTTATTTGCATAACTACATTTGTCTTTTACTGTTGTATCAAATTGCTTTTGTTGTTTATTTATGCAGAGATGGATCTATTTTCCTTTATTCATCATGCGGATCCTACTAAGATGCGGATCGACAAAAGGCAGATCGAAGAGGGACAGGTGCCATTGTTGGAATCCACTGAGGGTCGTGTTATTCCCCTAGCTGGTGGGAATGAGCAGGGAGGCCAAAATGACAATGCTGAGGTT
>BQNB010061394.1:0-32818 GCA_026074375.1 Tanacetum coccineum | reverse complement strand
TGTTTCCATTTCCATTACCATTTCCATTACCATTTCCATCGTCATTACCATTACCATTTCCATTACCATTTCCATTTTCATTACCATTTCCATTTTCATTTCCATTACCATTCCCGTTTCCATTTTCATTTCCATGGTTGTTCCCAAGTTCAAGATTTTGGTTAACTTGATGAGCTTCCAGAGCTGCGTTCACACGTTGATCGATCATTTCTTCAATTGCGGCGTGGGTCATTCCAGAACGAGTGTTTGTCATTGTTCTACATCACAAGACACAACCCATAGTGAGATTTTTGAAACGAATATACAAACATCAGGTAATGATAATTTAATACATGCTATGAAGTAAAATTTAATTGTAACACGTTCGCCAGGAAGAATAAATAACAATATAGATAAATAAGCGAGAGAATCAAAACAAGCTTTTCATTTCATAAATAAAAGCATAATTCGATTACAACCCAAATCCAAAATAGGTTCATGATCCACAATTATTTACTGCTAATACCTAGACCTAACCATTGGCCTAATGTCCTACATGATCAGGGTACAACTAGACTATGGACGAAAACCAAAGCGCCTCCCAAGATACAACTCCAACCTCCTAAGTCTCCCTCGAGCATCATCACGATCCCTACGAATCTGACGAAACTCCTCCTGTGAAAGGGACATATGAAGACGAAGGCTGCTCACACGATCCCTCTCAATATCCAACATAGCACGAACCTTGAGGTTCTCCAACCTCAAGCTATAGATCATCTCAGCCATCCTAGCTCTGTCTCCACTAGCTATCAACTGATCGGCCTCCAACCGTCTCTGAACAGTCTTAATCCCGACAATCCTATCAATACAAACCTTAGACATGTGATGGTAAAAGTCACGCACAACATCACCCAAGTCAACCGGCATATCCTCGACTGACCTAACAATGCCATCCCTAGTGCCAGATGAGTCAGGAGAATCCTCCCCAGCTGGCTCTACAATCTCCTCCTCAACCAACGGTGCAGTCATAGGGTCAATACCTACCTCAGCCGTATCTCCAGCGCTGGCGTCAACCTCATACTCCTCTGTGTCATCCCTGGCATCCCTATGGTCAATCTCGACGTGATCTCCAACCTCATCCCCATCACTAATACCTAACTCCATGTCAACCCCAATCCCTATAAGGCCAACCTCGGCATCCTCCTCTAAGCTAGCCTCCGATGAATATGAATCTCTGAACCTCTTACGAGGTGGTGAGAGATCAGCACGGGTAGGAGCTAATGATCCCGTAACTGGCATGGATAATGGTACTGAATCGACCAGGGATCTACATCTCTTACGAGATGGTCTAGAAGAATGTGAAGATAAATGCATGGGTCTCTCTGATGAATCTCCTGATGATGACTCAGATGTAGTCGGTGGATACCAAGTAGATAATGTAGCAGCACACCAACGACGAAATACCTCACTACGGCGTGGTGCTCTCTTCGGAGGGTAACACAATCTAGGTGATACATCTCTAGTCGAAGATCCAGAATGAGCCTGGTCTGATGCATCCAAACCCAAAGAATGAACTGGCGAAGGATCTGAAGATGAACTGGAAGCAGATCAGTGATGATCTGAAGAACGAGGTGGTGAATGCCTCGATGCTAATCTGTGAGATGGTAAAGGTCCAACTCTCTTCCTTGCAATCAACAACTTACCCGGCCCGTTAAGATCGGTGCGGTAAGGTCGACCAAAAGGAATAGCCTCCTCGGGTCGGATAAGAGTCGCTGATCGTCGACGAATCCTGGGCGAGGCAGTAACAGGGGCAATAGGAAACTCATGTGATGATGATGGACATGCTGCTACCCTGCTCCTCCAACGAGCAATGGTAGTGACATAAAGGTCCTGCAGTGGTGGTCCATCAGAGGAATCTGGAGCCTCAGAAGAATCGGTGCATATGAATCAGAATCTCATCTGGTGAATCAGAATCGGAACCCGACCATAGAAGTAGAAGGAATAACAGTAGGAATATCACCAAAAAGAATAACCCGAGAAGGCGGTGATCCCACACTCTCACAAGAGCAATAGTAGAATTCTCTGGAGCAACCACAGAAGTAGAAGGAATAATAGTTTTTAGGAATAAATATCACCAAAAGAGAATAACCTGAGAGGGCGTGATTCCACAACTCTCATCTTTAAGATATCATAAGAAATAATGATAGCTGAAGCTGCCATAATCTGCACAAGCAAAAGTTTATATAAATCTCCTTTATATGAAACCATGCAAGGCATAAAGAAATGCTAAAATGAATGGCAAGGTAAATATGGCAGTATGTAATACTCTCAAGTATATATAGAAATCTCATATATATATATATATATATATATATATATATATATATATATATATATATAATAAAATATATATATATAATATATATATATAAAAAAAAATTAAATAAATATAGAAGTATATAAATATATATGCAGCAAGGATAGACAACACGTAAGCACAGATAGAGGCACATAGGATCACATACTGGTTATAGACCAGACCTAGTATAACTACCTGGTTCTCTATAACCTTGGCTCTAATTACCAATCTGTCACACCCCCAGACGGGGCCTGGACGGAATACGTGTCCGAGGGTGTGACATCATAACAATCCGATCACAAGGCAATAAAGAATGACCACTAATCATGGGCGTTTGAAAAAGTTTACTCGTAGCATAAAAGAAAATAAATTTAAATTTTAAAACCCATAATATTTAAGTTTAAAAGTAGCGGAAGCATAACAAAGTTTTGATAAAGACAATGAGTAAATAATAGATAAGTCTTGAAATTGGCGAAGTCACATAGCACATAGACTCCATATAGCATCAAGAATCGATCCAAGCTAAGCACCGAGAAACAAGTTTTAAAATGTCAACATAATGTTGGTGAATATAGGTTTAAAGTTTAATACAAGAGTGGACCACAAGATGTCAAAACGTATGCGACTACCATAAAACAGATAGTAGCATCACCTAAAAAGTAAATTTACTGTTGCGCTAGGGGGAGCTCATACACTGAAGCTAATAATCAACAGGTGCATGCACATCATGTCGTATAGTATTCTGCCGCTTACCGGTTGTCCCAAACCAAAGACCACCATAATGCACAATCGACATGACATATACCCTTTGTTCTTCGTAAAGTGGAAAAAACCCCAAAAGCGGATAGGGATAATTAGTCCCAAAAAAAAACTAAATAGATCTAATACACACTCGCTGCTTTCCCCAACAGTCCTCCGTCAAAAAATACTAACAGTTCATAAATTCGGGCAGTATAGGTTTGTAAGCAAACTTATGCACACATAAACATGTAAAACCTTCGTTAAAGAAACTTGTGTCCCAATTTAAAAGAAACAATGTTTATCACCCCAAAGTATAAAGCATTTGTAATTAAAAACACGTGGGGCTATGACCACCGTTAACAAGGATAAGCTGATAACCACACAATGATGATGGTATATGAGGTCTAGCCGCGACCTAGATTAAAATGGGTATGACTTAGCATTCGCCAAAGAAACAAGTAAGGCATCCATGTTTATCATTTAAAGCATCCGAGTGTGTTTGCGTTCTAGTAATAAAAGACTTAGATAGATTTATAACATCTTTTGATGAATCTCGACACTTGCAAAAAGTTACTATTTATAGAAACCTTTCCTTTTTAGGAAAGTTTTTAGTTTCAAAATGTTAATAGCGTCCCCTATTTTCTTAAGTTTTCCATATTTTACAAATCGCTTCAACAATTCTAAACCGCCTAATCCTTATGTTTAAATCGCCTAAATGTCCAATTCGTACCATTTTTAATAATCCTACTTTTTATTAAGGTCGGCATCTCAAATAACCTTTCATGACATTTCTAGTTGTTCTAATTAATTACCTATCATTTCTATATGTTTCGCTTGCATCTAAAATACCCAAAATCGTCCGAAAGTGCCCGGAAACCCATTTTACTATTCCTAACAGCCCACTATTCATTTATGATGCCGAAAAATGTTTCGAGTTTCATTTGGCCATAACTTGGCCGTTTTAAGTCCGATTTTAAAGTGTGATATATGAAAAATTATCTATTCGAATTAAGCTCTTCAAAAACTACTTTTACGCCTAATGAACACATTTTTAAGTCGCTCAAAACCACAAAACTAATTCGGGACAGCAAGGTTGTTTTACCGAAATACGACCAAAACTCAACCCAACTCGCATATTAGTGCCTAATCTAGCCCTAATCTTTATTTACCAATAACCAACCAACAAAACTAAACCTTAATCCACCCTAATCTCTATTGTTGCAACTCTCATCAACTCTCAATCTCACCAAAAACATAATTAAAGACATGAAACAGTAAATGGTAACAATGTTTACATCCATTTTATAAAAGATGGGCAAAGTGTTGTTTTATTTCTTTTGATAAAGTTAAACACAAGACACATTGGATCTTTAATAATAAACAAGATCTAAGAAATAAATGGATTAAACCAAGTAATGAGATCATGTAAAACTTACAAATCCAGAAGAATTTGTACAAAAACACTAGATCTATACCCAATGATTATAGATCTTTAAAAACCCCAAAAGATCTTGTAAACCCTAATTTGAAACCTTGAAAATCTTTGAATTAATGCTTCACAACACCTTAGATATAACTAGGAATAAACTTTAAACACTTGGATCTTACTAGAAATCAAAAGTTATGGATGTGCTTGGGTGGTGGGGGTGTGCCGTGAGCTAGCAAAGAGTAGAGGGAGAGAAAAGATTTTTTTTGAGGGCTGCAAGATGGAAGTAAAACTCCTACGATTGTTAGAATGTGCTCTTATTTATAGTAGGAGAGTTAGGGTTTTGTGGTATCATAACTCATGTCATGTGGCTTGAGCCACTCTTTCTTGGCTCATAGGGTGCGTCCGGTTTTGGGTTTACAAGGGCAAGACCACACAAAATTTTTGCTAGCTAAAGTCCTTATGAAATAATTCTAGCCAATGTGAGTCAAATGTGGTCAAGAGTGCATGTGATGTGTAAGAGTCTTGCATGCATGCATGTTGCTAGGATACAAAAATGTCCCTTTCTTTCACTAGTATGGCAATATTTTCAAAATTTGTGTTAGTGGTTTAAGGATGATTTAATTTCAAGTACCAAGAGTGTTTTGGCTTGGCTTTAGACATCTTCATATGTATGGGAATGAGGGTGAACGAAATTTTTAAGCTTAGGGCATAAGATTATCGATAACTTGAGTTTACACGAAAAGATTTTGAGTTTTCGGGGTTTCCGATTGGTCAAAAACGCGAAAAACGCAATTTAAGAGGTAAAACCCTAAAATTAATATCGGAAGTGATTAAAAATCACGAAACACTCAGAAAAGTTAAAATAACACATATAATACCTAAATTAATTTATAACCGATGCCGGAATGCGTCCGATGACGTTTCTTAGTTTTTACGCAGTTTAGTTCCTCGGTAAACTATCAGATTTAAACGTAACATATAAAATTTAAAGTAGATGACCGGAATGGGTTGGAATACTAACCAGGAATTTACGGGGTGTGACAGGCGGCCCCCTTAAATACATGGTCGACCCTCATAAAATTAAGGGGACCGCCCACCTATTTAAGGGGACCGGCCCTAGGTAGACACTCCCCTAGTTTGTCCTATAAATACTGGACTTTTCCCCACAATTTTCTTACCTTTTGCACTTATTATTTCTGCTTAAAACAGCCCACATATCCTCTCTAAAATCCTTTGATCATTTAATCATAAAGCTTTATTTCTAAGTGATCCAAGCTCAATTCCTCAAGTGCAAGAAAAGAATACTTTCATCATCAAGTGAAGAAGTATTATACCTTAGTGTGCATATCAATCTTGTTGCATCCATATCACATACTTTTAAATCATTTGTATATCTGTAATTTGTGTGTAGTAGTTAGATCTTGGCAATCTTTGTAAGTATAGTTAGATCGTGGTGATCCTTACCAATGTATGTGTTAGATAGTTGTGATATAAATAGTGTGGTGAAGTGAAGTCTTGAAGTTGTGAAGAAGTTGTGAAGTTGTGAAGAAGTTGTGAAGTTGTGAAGAAGTTGTGAAGTTGTGAAGAAGTTATGAAGTTGTGAACAAGTAGTGAAGTCGTGTTGTGATAGATTGGTTCTAGCTAAGATTAGAACTCGACATTTAGCTTTGTGTCGTAAATCGGTGTAAGCAACGTTGTGTACGGTTTTCTCCGCCATAAGGTAGCTTTTGGACTATAGTAGAAGAAAACGCTCGAGTTAGGTGCTCGGGGAGTGGAGTAGCGGGCTAAGAGTGCATCATTATAGAACCATCTATAAATCCTTTGCATTGTGGATTAGATTGTTCTTACTCTTAACTCTTGCCCACCTTAACATTATCTCATACTATCATATCAATTGTGTAGATAAGCATATCGTTCATATTGTGCAAGTATTGAATTCACATAAATTCGAATCTAGAATTTTTACAAACACTTTAAAACCTTAAGTTAAAAAGCGGTAAACTATTCAACCCCCTTCTAGTTTTCCACAATTGGTATCAAGAGCCACGCTAAACAAGATTTTTAAAATAAATTGTATTTTAAAACTTGAATCGATCTATGGAATCGGAAAAATATTTAGAAGGGCAATCTATGCAAAGACCACCACTATTTGAAAGTGATGGATTTATTTATTGGAAAAATAGATTCAAAACTTATGTGAAATCAAAAGATCTAGACCTTTGGCATGTTATTACCGATGGTGATTTTCCTCCTATTCAAAATAATCCCGAAACTAAAAAGGATAAAGTTGTACCTTTTCATAAACAAAATGATGATCTTAAAAAGAAACTTGCAAAAAATAATGAAGCTAAAATGGTAATTTATAATGCTTTGCCACGTAAAGAATACGAAAGAATTTTTATGTGTCAAACCGCAAAAGAAATTTGGGATACTTTATTAATCACTCATCAAGGTAATAATCAAGTCAAAGCTAACAAAATAGATCTTCTTATCAATCAATTATGAGATAATTCACGATTCCGGAAGATAATCAATAGTAATGCCTGCTAAAATTAACATTATTATTACTAGTCTAAAAGCACTTGATGAAGGTTTTTCTAGCAAGAATTATGTTAGGAAGTTTCTTAGGGCATTACATCCAAAATGGCGTGCGAAAATCACGGAGATTGAAGAATCAAAGAATCTAACAACCTTACCGCTTGACGAACTTATTGGAAACTTGAAAGTTTATGAAGAAGTAATAAAGAAAGATTTCGAAACAGTCAAAGGCAAGAAAGAACAAAGTAGATCTCTTGCATAAAGGTGAAAAAGGAAGTAAGTGATGAAGATAACTCAAGCTCCGATAGTGAAGACGAAGAGTATGCTATGGCCGTAAAGGAATTCAAGAAATTCTTCAAGAGACGAGGAAGATTTGTAAGACAACCACGAGGCGATAGAAAAACATTCCGAAGAAGTAGAAATTGATGGTTATGGTAAAGTAAAAGAAAATTTTTAGATTTGGTGATCCCAATCTCCTCATTGAAGAATGTTCAAAGCCGCCAAAAATTAACAACAAAATATCAAAGAGCATTTATTAGAGGAGCATGGAGCGGTAAATGAGAATATAAAGTATGAAAGGACTAAAGAGAAACTTGCCTTGTAGCGTCAAACGCCCGAGTGAAATATGCTTAGGAGTAAACTTGGAACCTATAGTGGATTAAAGATAGTGGATACTAAAACACATTGACCGGTAATCAAAGTTTGTTCTTATTCATACAAAGCATCACAACGATGAAACGAATCTTAAGGAGGCAACTTGCCGCGGTAAAATCATAGGCAAAGGTACAATTTCCCAAGACTCCCTAATAATTGAAAATGTTGAGCACGTAGATAACTTCACATATAACTTTCTTAGTGTAGGTCAAATATGTGATAACAAATGCAAAGTAATATTTACCGAACACGATAGCAAATATCAAAGACGAAAAAGATTATAGAAAGGAATTTAGGAAAGAGGAATATATTTAATGAAACGTAGGAAATAGACAAAAATATGCCTTTGCAACATTGGACGAAAACTTCACACTATGGCATAGGAGATTAGGTCATGCTAATATGAAATTAATTCAATCATTAGCATCTAAAGAATTAGTTAGAAACCTACCTAAACTAAAATACGACTGACATTTTTGTGATGCTTGCAAAATTAGAAAACAACTCATACAAATCCAAGGCAAAAAATATAGTTCAACAACTAGATGCCTATACTACTTCACACGGATTTGTTGTTGGCCCTTCCAGCCCATACGAAGCTAAGAGGAAATAGTTATACCTTAGTAATCTAGATGTAACCTATCTGCGAATCAAATTGACTAGATTTTTAGCAAATAAAACCGAGGCCTTCAAAAAATTCAAAGTATTTAGCAAAATGATCCAAAACAAATTAGGATGTTCCATTGTATCAATTAAAACGGATCATGGTCGGGAATTTGATAATGAAGTACAATTCGGAAACTATTGTGATTAATGGGATATCTCAGTAGGGTAAGGGGAAAATAAAAGGGGGGGGGGGGGGGGGGGGGGGGGGGGGGGGGGGGGGGGGGGGGAAAAAAAAATATGGGTGGGTGGAGGGGGGGGGTATAATGTGTGTAGGGGGGGGGGGGGGGGGGGGGGGGGGTTGTATGGGTGGGTGTGTGTTATATATAGATATTATATATAGATATTATATTATATATAATATATAATATAGTGGGTGGTGGGGGGGGGTGGTGGGTTTTGTTGGTGGTTGGTTTGGGGGTTTTTTTATTCACCTATCTATTATATATCTATATATCTCATATCTATATATGTAGGGGATTGGTGTTAGGGATGGAGTTGGGTTTTGTTGGGAGTGGGGGTGTTAGGGGAGAGGGTTGGTATATATACTCTATGGTGTGTTAGTCATTATATTTTGTGAAGAGAAGATATAATATTGATTTTGGGTTGTGTGTTTGGTTTTTAGATATATTATTGTTTGATTATAATGGTTTGTTATTTATTGAAGGTTTTTTGTGGGTTAGGGTAGTTTATGATTAATTTATGGTTTTTGGGAATTTTGTATTTATTTTGTTAATAGAATTAATGGTTTTATTGTTTTAATTTATATTTATTGTTAAGTAGTCTATTGTATTTGATTTGTTTATTAATACAAAGGAGTACCTCAACAAAGTTGACCCTACACACAATAACGAAGGTGTTTTTCCTAATATTCGCAAACTATAAAGCTTAACATAATTACTTAACAAACAAACAATGTAACAGATGATGGGAAGAGTGTGTAGTAACTTTTGATGAAACTCCCCGCCCTCGGGGGGAGGAGAATAACATCAACCATTGAGAAGATGAGAGCTAGTCGAAGAAGAAGCTATTGAGGTTTAGTAAAAACAAACCCATAGCAATGATCTTGAAGACATCTCATTAGAAAATGATCAAATTGTAAATATTAAAGGATCTAAAACTATCCTTTAGAGAAACTGTTATTTAGGGTAGATCTAATCAAAGAACTCTTAGGCTCGCAAGCTTAAGACAAAAGCAATTTCTTTTGCCTTTTAATTTCAACAATAAAACGCTAAAATATAATGAAGCATTCAAAGATGAAATTAGTGATGGCCAGGCAAGAGGAACTAAACCAATTTTAAGACAAATGAAGTTGAGGGAACTAGTCCCAAATCCCATGGATTATGACCATCTATTATGAACAAAATGGTATATAGAAATAAACTCGATGAAAATGAAGTCGTAACTAGAAACAAGGCTAGGTTAGTCGCCCAAGGATATAATCAACAAGAAGGAATTGATTATAATGAAACATATGCACCCGTAGCTAGACTAGAATCCATAAGAATACTGTTAGCTTATGCTTACGCATTAGACTTTAAGTTATACAAAATGGATGTAAAGAGTGCATTCCTTAACGATTTTATCAATGAGGAGGTTTATGTGGCACAATCTCCAGGATTCATTGACTTCGCAAAACCTAATTATGTCTATAAACTTAAGAAAGCTCTTTATGGTCTAAAACAAGCTCTAAAAGCTTGGTACGATCAATTAAAAGCCTTTCTTATTAAACACAATTACTCCATGGGAATGGTAGATAACACACTCTTCACTAAAAATAAAGACTCCAATCTCATTATTGTCCAATTATATGTAGATGACATTATATTCGGATCAACTTGTCAAGAAATGTGTGATGAATTTGCCAAGATCATGCATGATGAGTTTGAAATGAGTATGATGGAGGAACTAAATTTCTTCTTAGGATTACAAATTAAAAAAAAAAAAACAAAAAACAATGATGGAATATTTTTTAATCAATCAAAATTATAAAGGAAATGCTTAAAAATCAGACTAGAAGACTCTAAGCCAATAAAAACCCCTTATGGTCTACGAAACCAACTCACATAGACGAAGAAGGTGATTCCAGAAGAATAATACAGTTGATCGATTTACTGAATAGATCTTAACCTTCAGCTTGCAAAGAGTTTGCTCCTTTAGATAATTCTAAAGCAACAATAATGAAACACTGAGTAAACACTATTGATTATGCGGAATCTAATCAATAATGCTAAGAAGAACAATACTGAATATCACAAAAGAAACCTTATATTAAACTTTGAATCTGCCTAGTAATAGATTACAAACTATTGTTACTATTTGAACTTCTAAGATCTTGTTGTAGACGATATCTACTAACTATGCCTAGGTGTGTACATTTAATAGACTAGAAACCCTAATGGGCTTTACAAAATGCGTATAAAATTAAATGCATATCATTCCTAAGATATCTCAGTGCAATCTTAATTCTAACAAAGTTTCTGTCTAACAAAACTTAACTATTACATAAGCAGTATTAACTATTTAACACTACCAGTACTAACTACGATAATCCTTCTACCAGTACTAACTATGTAACTAGCAGAACTAACTACAATACACTAACAGAATTAAGTCTGTTATACAAAATTCCTAACAATCCTCCCCTAAACTTGAACTTCACTTGTGAACTTCAAGTTTCTTCAGTTGTCTTCATTTTGGGCTTTTGAGAATTTGTATCCAAGCATTTCTTTAAGTCCTTAGCTTCTTTTGTCTTTTAGTCTTTGTCTTCTCTTCATCACAGCTACACAGCAACATCCAACTAAGTTGGCTTTGTAGTTTTTGGCAAACTACCAGCCATCAACGAATTTGATATGTCTTTACCATGAGCCTGTTGCTATGGACTAGTCCATGCGGTTCATTGCAATAACAAGGTGCTTTGATAACCTTATAGTTTTTTAGGCAAACATCAGCTACCCAACGATTTGAGATCTCTTTGACCAGTAGTCTTTTTCTCTGAGTAGCCAATACTTTAGTGCAGTACTATGGTGCATTGATTACCATATAGTTTTTTAATCATCAACGGATTTGAGAAGTCTTTACCAAATCCGTTTACTTTGGACTAGCCAGTTCTTATGCCTATTAAGCATGGTGAACTGATGACCATTTGTTGTGTGGTGGTTAGCCAACACCCAAACCCTTCTCACTTCCATTATAGCCCATAGTTTCCAAAAATATGCTACACTGCTACTTATAGATTATCACTTCTTATACCATGCTGCTTCCAATCATCTCAAGAGTTTATAACAAAACTTCATCCATTGTTCCATCTATGAAGCTTCATCTCTAGCATCACCTTGGCAAGCATCTTTTGACAAATGATATTTTCTATCTGCTAACATATATATAGTAGATGCATCCAATGTTAGGCAGTGTACAACACAAGTAGGATAGTACCTCCAATTAATTACTTTCTGTTGAAGTGGCAAACTCCAGATTGCATCATCACTAAGAGGTGGATCAAACATGGTCTTGATATCACCCCAAAGTACTCTGTCATACATCTCTTCTAGTGTATTTGCTCCATACTTCGTTATCACCAATCTGTACAACTCTACAAGCTCATCTCTTGAAAAATCTTTAAGTATAGCTCCAAAACTCATATAATCTTTATCAGAACCATCTTTTCTTATGATTTGATAAGCAGTCTTTTGACTTGATTGAGAAATGATCTTCCAATTAACAATAGTAGGAGGTTTTGTAGCAGTTGGAATAGCATCTACTCCAATCTCTGATTTTGATGAAGCATCTTTGACTTTATCTTTCACAAATGCTTCTCTTTCCTATGAACTCATCTTGTGCAGTCTTGTCAATATTTATTCCCTTTCTTGCCTTTTCTTCCTTCCATTCCTGTTTTTCCTTAACTGGCCTTCAGCTTCTTCAGGCACTTCCTTACACTTCATTTTTCCCCTTTGTGATTGAAGCATCCTCAATGTCAATCTTTTGTTTCTTTGAAGTTTCTTGTTCTAGCTATAATCTATGTCTTTTCACTCTTGCTTTAGTTTCCATAGGCACAAAACATTCAATACTCTTCATCAGTTTTCAAATTTAGTCTTCAACTCTTCAAAAGAAAGCTTTAATTGAGACAATTTCCATGAACTCTGATTCTTGATGAAGGTACTCATGTATTCTCTTTGTTGTGCTTGTGTCATTGGCTTACTTCTTTTTGCTTTAGCTTTTTGTTCAGCATAGAACTTCTTCTTCTCATTTATCATTTCCACCATTCTTTTTGCAAAATCATCATTGCTTATACTTTCTCCCTGAAGACTCTTGACTACCTCTGTATTAGCTTCCAGTTTTGCCCTAATGGTATCCCAATCTTCTTCAGTATAAAATTGTGCAGCTTTTTGAACTTCAGCCTTTCTTTTTAGTTGTTGTTCTGACAATTCTTGTTCTTCCTGCACTCTTTTGGCTAACATCTTATCTAAATGAATCTGTTTTGCAACTTCTTCATCCATTTGAGCTTGCAATCTTATAGCCTCTTCCAATCCAGCTTCTTCTTGTCTTATTTGTTCTTTAGTCTTATGAGTAGCCTGGATATCCTCTTCAACCATCTGAGCTTTTCCTTCTCTTTGACCCTTTTTAGGAGAATGAATTATACTAGAAGTACTAATTGATGTTCTACCAGTATCAACTTTAGTACTACCAGTATTAACATCTTCAATACCAGTATTAATCTCATCCTCAGCATCCAATCCAGTATTAATCTTTTTAGCCATAGACCTTGCTCTCCTCCTGTATCTTTTGCCCTTATCAGTCGACTTTGCTTTGCTAACACTTTTAGAAGCAACTTTTGACAAACTTTTAGCTGCCTCCAAGATTGTAGGACTGATTTCTTCTTCTTGAGCCTCCCCTGAAGCTTTTGTAGGAGTAACAAAATCTGTTGACTTCTCTTTCATGGATTCTCTAACCAAAGAAACTAGAGGATCATCATCAATATCTTGAATTACCCTCCCCTGATCCTCTGGTTCTTCACTCTCTGATTCAGACATAATCACCTTCTTGGATTTCCTCTTCAAAGCTGTTTCCAGAGATTTCACCTTCTTTACCAATTTAACCACAACATTCCCTAGTGTCTGTTTGGTTTCTTTCAACTCTTTCTCCAAACTAGTAACCCTGGTCACCAAGCTAGGTACAAGTACCATCAATTCCTTGAGTTGTATACTGGCCTCAACACTTCCTGATGTGTTACCTTCAGGGAGAGGTGCTTCATATGACCTAGGTGGTGAGTAATGAGGTGGTGAGTAAGGTGGTGATTGAAGTGGTAAGCGAGGTGGTGATTAATGAGGTGAATGAGGTGGTGATTGAAATGGTGAGTGAGGTGGTGATTGATATGGTGAGTGAGGTGGTGATTGATTAGGTGGTAAGGATGTGGATGGTAGTGGATCAACATGTGTGAGATGAGGTTCAGCTGGTTGTGCTGATCCTTCACCTTGATCCATAGCTGCACCTGCAAACATAGCAGGCAGCAATGGTACAATATCCCCTGCATAACCCCTTTTTATGTTTGTAAAAAGCTTTTTGGTCAAAGTTGGGGCTAAGTACTTTCCTTTATCTTCAGTATTAATGTCCAAAATAATTTGTAAAAATCTTGGATACATTAAAAATTTTGTATTACTCTCCAAGTTATGAATCATTCCATCAAAAATCATTTTAGAAAAATTGTAAACCCTATTACTAAATAGACAGATTAATGCAGTAGCAACAGTACTACCAAATTGATCCCATCCACCAAACTTAGTGCTTAAGCAGTGTAAAATATGATGGATTAAAAATTTCCATTGGGGTAAAAAATTCTTTTTTCAAAAAGTTAATTTACCCTCAGTAACATACCCCAATGTAGCTAATCCAGCATATATTTCAGCATCAGATAAATTATGTATTCCTGTTGCATCTGCCAATTAAAGTTTACTTCTGACAGATGCCTCAGTAATAGTATACTCTTTAGAGTCTATAGATGCTACTAATTGTTGAGTCCCATTAGCAAGTGTTCTGAGACTATTTGACTAGGGAGTCATAGATAGTAGGATTAAGAGTTAAGGTATACCTGAGAGATGTACCTTTAAGAAAATCCACTACCTTAGTGAAACCAACACTTTCATTTGGTTTCTTCAGGAAAGCGACCATGTTATGCTTGTCTGAGTACTTTAGATTGGCCATATGAACACGGTGATGAAAAAAAGTCATAAGAATTTAAATTCTAGTGCTGGGTTTGATACGAGTGAATGACTAAGTACTGGTAGAGAGAGATAATTGAGTTTTTATCGATAAATAACAAGGTTTCTTATTGGACCAATTATAAAAGAAGTTTCTTTAGAGTAAAGAAAGATATTTTATAGAATAAAGTGCAGTAATTATCTAAATAGAAAACCTATCTTAGAAGTATGCGCCGTAAAACTCTCTAACGGTAATATTTAAATAAGAAAAATCAATTTTCCCTCACCATCACCAACAATTATCTACCAGACTTAACATTAGCCTACCAGTACTAATATAGTCTACCAGAATTAACTTATAGACTACCAGAATTAACTCTAGTACTTAGTACTTACAGACCATATATGAGTAGAATTTGCAGCACAACTTCTATCCATCCTCTGATCCATGCTTATCCTGAAATAGTTAGTCAAAACAAGAAAAACGGCTACAATATATATCATTGACTAGAACTAACTACTTCCTAACTACCAGTATTAATACCCTAGCAGTATTAATTTTAACTAGAAGTACTTACTACCCTTTACAAACTTTACAATTTTAACCTCCCCTCAAATGTAGCTACAGATTTAACATTCCAATGCTCACCACTAAGAAGTTAAACCTGGTGACATCAAATCCTTTGGTGAGAAGGTCTGCAACATTATGATCAGTGTGAATCTTGATAACTTCTATTAGTCTCTTCTCATAACAATCTCTTATAAAATGGAATCGAATCTCAATATGCTTGGTCCTTAAATGAGCAACAGGATTCTTGATAACTAGTTGTGGCTATTACTGCTATGTGTTGAATTGAATGACAAGTGGAGCCGGGTGGCTTGACGGGGATCGTTCCCTTCCCCACTTTGGGTGAGCCTAGCAATTTTTGAGTGAGCTATTTTGTTTGAGATATATTGATTTGAATTGTGTTTACTTGTTGTTGATTGATTTGTATAGGAAGTTCATGATATGGTCATTCAACTGGTTTATCTTTATCACATTAAATGTTGAATTGTTTGAAATGTTTTGAGGTTGGTGTCTAAAACCATGGCATCTCACCAACCTAAGTGTTGACTGTTTTATCATCGTTTTTCAGGTAACTCAGGTGACGAAATGATGTTAGGAGATTGCTAGTGAGACCATAATAGCAAGTTTGAAGGATCTATGATTTTGCTATGCCGTTTTATTGAGCAATAATGTTGATTTGATTTCTAGACATTGTTTTGATATTATAAGACTTATGGATTGTAATCCAAACATTCATATTTGGGTCGTTGTATTTTTTTGTTGGATGTTATCATGACACTTTGTGTCTTTGCATTTATAAACACTATTAAGTAGGTCCACTATAAAGATACCATGTGCTATGTTAATATCTTTCATGTTATGCCTCGCGTTTCTGCCTTGGCGGGGTGTGACATTCACCCTCTGATGCACACACAATTACCTTCTTGGATTTTCTCTTCAAAGCTATTTCCATAGATTTTACCTTCTTTACTAATTTAAGCACAACATTCCCTAGTGTCTGTTTGGTTTCCTTCAACTCTTTCTCCAAACTAGTAACCCTCCTTTGGGATCACTTCCAAAATCCACAAAGCCTCCATTGAAATCTTCATAGTCTGAAAGATAAGCTTTGTTGCCAGTCATATGGCTAGAGCAACCACTATCCACCACTACATGATCCTGTAACAAGATCTCTGGATTGCCCTGCACAAAAAGTAAGAGAATTAGTATCTCTTAGGGATCCAAGCCATTACAGACTTGGAAATCCCTTTTGGGTCAATATACTCAACCTTCTTGAGCATAAGAAAGATACACTGTCTTTGGGACACATGATCCAATTTATTTCCCATAGGCTCCAAAACCCAACTTTACCTTTTTAAGGTCAGTATTCAGCTTACCCTTACCAGTATTAACTACTGCTCTTGTCCCAGCAGTAGTCATATTTTTAACCCCAAAAGTTTTAACATCTTGTTTTAAGTCTTTGGGTCTAAAAAGTTGGTATTATTAGTAACCTCTTGATAGGTGAACATGTAGCCTATTGGTCGTAACATGTCCATACTTGGGTAAAATAGGGTCTGGTAACATAAACAGGCCTAGCTAGTACTAAGCACTTGGGCCTAGGCAGTACAAAACAGGCTAAGCATTACTAACACTTGGCCTAGCAGTACTAACACTTGGCCTAGCAGTACACAACAGAGCCCTAGCATACTCACACTTGGCCTAGCAGTACAAACAGGCCTAGCAGTACTAATACTTGGACTAGCAGTACTAACACTTGGCCTAGCAGTACTAACACATGGCCTATGCAAACCTGTTCTTGTTAGTACTCCTGATGGGACAAAAGTCTTACTTAAATATGGGTATTTTGAAAAGTTTTGATGATTAACCCTTTTGGTATTATCCCATACTGGTTTGCCCTCCCTTTGACCAGTATTAGCCATATTTTTTAGCTTAGGCTCTTGACTCTTTTTGTCATGAAAATTACAATCTTTGATCAGATGGTCAGTACTTTTACAAACATAGCAAGCTTTTACTTTCCTAAAACCAATTCGTTGTTTCTTAGAATTTTGACCACTTTTATCATCTCTAGTCTTAACTGTTTGAGTCTCAAGTCTAACTGTTTGCACTTCATACATCTCTTCATCATCATCTGAGTTCCAATCCTCAATGATAACTCTATCTCTGTTAATCTTAGGATTAGACACAACTGACTCACTGACTGACTTAGGCTTTTCTGTATTTGCATCATTTGTTTTACCTACAGTCTCACATGTTTTAGTATTAAGCACAGTGTTTTTTGTGACTCCAATGAATTTTATTCTATACTGGCAAATTCATCTAAACCTGCAAATGATATGTCAGCTCTTGGGGTTAAGAAGTTCCCTGTTATGGGAGGGGGAAAAGCTTTATACCCATTCTTTAAGAATCTATCATTTTCTGGTGTGTTCTCTTCATCACTTGATCTAACCTCAAAAATACTCAAACTATTCTCACTATCAGTTTCATGATTGCTGCTCATTTCATCCATTTGTCTGCCATATCCTAAACCATTTTTATCATTAGCATTCATTTGATGGTTGAGTAATTTATTAAGACTCTTGGATGATTCTTCCTATTTTTCTATCTTAACTTTCAACTCATCTCTTTCCTTAACAACTTTTTCTAATTCTGTTTTCAGGTTGTTAATTTTTATTTCTCTACACTTAAGATCATAGTTTTGAAACTCATATTTTTCACCCTAAGCCATTTCATTCTTTTCATGTCCAAGTATCCTAGATTCTAGAGACTCTAAGGCTAACTCATAACCTTGAATTTCTAGTTTGGCTCTGTTATGTTTTTCTCTTTCACTATCAAAGTTCTTTTGAAGAGTTTTAAAAGATTCAAGACATTGTTTAGAACAGTTTTGTACCTTATTGTCAGAAGAACTTGATGAGCTTGAAGAGGAGATGGCCATCTTACAGGTTTGATTGTAGATCTGCTTCAAACAATGGAGTTCTTCTTATTCAGAGTTTCCACACAAGCTCTGATACCACTTGTTGGATCGATTTACTGAATAGATCTTAACCTTCAGCTTGCAAAGAGTTTGCTCCTTTAGATAATTCTAAAGCAACAATAATGAAACACTGAGTAGACACTATTGATTATGCGAAAATCTAATCAATAATGCTAAGAAGAACAATATTGAATATCACAAAAGAACTTTTATATTAAACTTTAAATCTGCCTAGGTTGCAGATTACAAACTATGATTTCAGTTTCGATCTCTATGATCTGTGTAGAACTATGACTACTAACTATGCCTAGGGTTCCTTTTATAGACTAAGGAAACCCTAATGGGCTTTACAAAACACGTATAAAGATAATGCATATCCTTTCCTAAGATATCTCATGCATATCTTTAACTCTAACTAACTTCTGCGTAAGCAGACTTAACTATTACATAAGCAGTATTAACTATTTAACACTACCAGTACTAACTATGATAATCCTTCTACCAGTACTAACTATGTAACTAGCAGAACTAACTATAATACACTAACAGAATTAAGTCTGTTATACAAAATTCCTAACAATCCTCCCTTAAACTTGAACTTCACTTGTTAACTTTAAGTTTCTTCAGTTGTCTTCAGTTTGGGCTATTGAGAATTTGTATCCAAACATAATGATCTGTTTGTTATTCTTTTTTTTATTTAAAAAAACAGATCATACTTTGTATTTTAGTCTTTGTCTTCTCTTCATCATAGCTACACAGCAACATCCAACAAAGTGGTTTGTAGTTTATGGCAAACTACCAACACATCAAACGGATATGATATGTCTTAATATTTACCATACCATTTGCTATGGACTAGTCAATGCTTCATTGCAATAACAAGGTGCATTGATAACCTTATAGTTTTTAGCAAACTATCAGCTATTAACGGATTTGAGATCTCTTTACGAGTAGCCTTTGCTCCATGAGTACCAACTCTTGTTTTAAAAACATGTGAGTTTTATGTACCATACAATTTTTTGGTAAACTGTCAACCATCAACGGATTTGAGAAGTCTTTAACAAAGCCGTTTGCCTTGGACTAGCCAGTTCTGGATGTCTGTTAGACATGGTGAACTGATGACCATTTGTTGTGTGATGATTAAACCAACATTTGAACAATCCTTCCCAATTCCATCATAGTCCATAGTTTCCTAAAAAAAATATGCTCACTGCTACTGAAGACACAACACTTCTTATCCAAAGCATGCTTCTCAAATCATCTTTATGAGTTGATAACTAACTTCAACCATTGTTCCATCTAGAAGCTCACTCTTAGATCATTACTTGGCAGCATCTTTTGACAATGCTTTTTTCTATCTGCTAACATATATATAATAGATGCATCCAATGTTAGGCAATGTACTACACAAGTAGGATAGTACCTCCAATTAATTATCTTCTGTTGAAGTGGCCATCTACTCCAATCTCTGATTCTGATGAAGCATCTTTGACTTTATCTTTCACATATGCTTCTCTTTCATTGTTAAACTCATCTTGTGCAGTCTTGTCAATATTTATTCCCTTTCTTGCCTTTTGCTTCCTTCTCTTTCCTGTTTTCTTAACTGGCACTTCAGCTTCTTCTTCCTTTACAACTTCATCTTATCCCTTTGTGATTGAAGCATCCTTCGTGTCAAACTTCTGTTTCTTTGAAGTTTCTTGTTCTAGCTATAATCCATGTCTTTTCACTATTGCTTCAGTTTCTATGGGCACAAAGCTTTCAATACTTTTCATCAACTTTTCAAATTCAGTCTTCAATTCTTCAAAAGAAAGATTCTTCAATTGAGACAACTTCTATGAGCTCTGATTCTTGATGAAGGTACTCATGTATTCTCTTTGTTGTGGTTGTGTCATTGTCTTACTTCTTTTTGCTTTAGCTTTTTGTTCAGCATAGGACTTCTTCTTCTCATTGATTATTTCCACCATTTTTTTTGCAAAATCATCATTGCTTATACTTTCTCCTTGGAGACTCTTGACTACCTTTGTATTAGCTTCTAGTTTTGCCCTAATGGTGTCCCAATCTTCTTCAGTATAGAACTGTGCAACTTCTTGAACTTCAACCTTTCTTTTCAGTTATTGCTCTGACAATTATTGTTCTTCCTGCACTCTTTTGGCTACCATCTTATCTAAATGAATCTGTTTTGCAACTTCTTCATCCATTTGAGCTTGCAATCTTATAGCCTCTTCCAATCCAGCTTCTTCTTGTCTTATTTGTTCTTTAGTCTTATGAGTAGCCTGGATATCCTCTTCAACCATCTGAGCTTTTCCTTCCCTTTGACCCTTTTTAGGAGAAAGAATTATACTAGAAGTACTAATTGATGTTCTACCAGTATCAACTTTAGTACTACCAGTATTAACATCTTCAATACCAGTATTAATCTCATCCTCAGCATCCAATCCAGTATTAATGTTTTTAGCCATTGACCTTGCTCTCCTCCTATATCTCTTGCCCTTATCAGTCGACTTTGCTTTGCTAACACTTTGAGAAGCAACTTTTGACAAAGTTTTAGCTGCCTCCAAGATTGTAGGACTGATTTCTTCTTCTTGAGCCTCCCCTGAAGCTTTTGTAGGAGTAACAAAATCTGTTGACTTCTCTTTCATGGATTCTCTAAACAAAGAGACTAGAGGATCATCATCAATATCCTGAATTATCCTCCCCTGATCCTCTGGTTCTTCACCCTCTGATGCAGACACAATTACCTTCTTGGATTTCCTCTTCAAAGCTATTTCCAGAGATTTCACCTTCTTTACCAATTTGAGCACAACATTCCCTAAGGTCTGTTTGGTGTCCTTCAACTCTTTCTCCAAACTAGTAACCCTGGTCACCAAGCTAGGTACAAGTACCATCAATTCTTTGAGTTGTATACTGGCCTCAGCACTTCCTGATATGTTACCTTCAGGGAGAGGTGCTTCATATGACCTAGGTGGTGAGGAATAAGGTGGTGAGTAAGGTGGTAATTGAAATGGTGAATGAGGTGGTGATTGATGTGGTGAATGAGGTGGTGATTGATGTGGTAGGGATGTAGATGGTAGTAGACCAACAGGTGTGGGATGGGATTCAGCTGGTTGTGCTGATCCTTCACCTTGATCCATAGCTGCACCTGCCAACATAGCAGGCAGCAATGGTACAATATCCCCTGCATAACCCCTTTTCATGTTTGCAAAAAGCTTTTTGGTCAAAGTTAGGGCTAAATATTTTCCTTTATGTTCGGTATTAATGTCTAAAATAATTTGTAAAAATCTTGGATACATTAAAAATTTTGTATTACTCTCCAAGTTATGAACCATTCCATCAAAAATCATTTTGGAAAAATTATAAACCCTATTACTAGATAGACAGATTAATGCAGTAGCAACAGTACTACTAAATTGATCCCATCCACCAGACATAGGGCTTAAGCAGTGTAAAATATGATGGATTAAAAATTTCCATTAGGGTGTAAAATTCTTTTTCCAAAAAGTTAATTTACCCTTAGTAACGTACCCCAATGTGGCTAATCCAGCATATATTTTAGCATCAGATAAATTATGTATTCCTGTTGCATCTGCCAATTGAAGTGTACTTCTGACAGATGCCTCAGTAATAGTATACTCTTTAGAGTCTATAGATGCTACTAATTGTTGAGTCCCATTAGCAAGTGTTCTGACTGTGGCAGTTTGCCAGAACTGTTTGACTAGGGAGTCATAGATAGTAGGATTATGAGTTAAGGCATACCTGAGAGATGTACCTTTAAGAAAATCCACTACCTCAGTGAAACCAACACTTTCATTTGGTTTCTTCAGGAAAGCGACCATATTATGCTTATCTAAGTACTTTAGATTGGCCATATGAACACGTTGTTGAACAAAAGTCGTAAGAATTCAAATTCTAGTGCTGGGTTTGATACGAGTGAATGACTAAGTACTGGTAGAGAGAGAGAGAATTGAGTTTTTATCGATGAATAACAAGGTTTCTTATTGGACCGATTGTAAAAGAAGTTTCTTTAGAGCAAAGAAAGATATTTTATAGAATAAAGTGCAGTAATTATCCAAATAGAAAACCTATCTTAGAAGTATGCGCCGTAAAAATCTCTAACGGTAATATTTAAATAAGAAAAATCAATTTTCCCTCACCAGCACCAACGGTCATCTACCAGACTTAACATTAGCCTACCAGTACTAATAAAGTCTACCAGAATTAACTTATAGACTACCAGAATTAACTTATAGACTACCAGAATTAACTTATAGACTACCAGAATTAACTCTAGTACTTAGTACTTACAGACCATATATGAGTAGAATTTGCAGCACAGCTTCTATCCATCCTCCAATCCATGCTTATCCTGAAATAGTTAGTCAAAAACAAGAAAAATGCTACAATATATATCATTGACTAGAACTAACTATTTCCTAACTACCAGAATTAATACCCTAACAGTATTAATTTTTAACTAGAAGTACTTACTACACTTTACAAACTTTACAATTTTAACCTCCCCTCAAATGTAGCTACAGATTTAACATTCCAATGCTCACCACTAAGAAGTTAAACCTGGTGACATCAAATCCTTTGGTGAGAAGGTCTGCAACATTATGATCAGTGTGAATCTTGATAACCTCTATTAGTCTCTTCTCATAACAATCTCTTATAAAATGGAATCGAATCTCAATATGCTTGGTCCTTGAATGAGCAACAGGATTCTTGATAACACTTATAGTGCTCTCATTATCAATATGGATTTTGGTGTTCATGAAATTGAAACCATAATCCATCATCTGATTCTGTATCCATAATACTTGCCCACAACAATTTGCAGCTGCAACATATTCTGCCTCAGTAGTAGAATTTGCCACAATAGTCTGCTTCTTGCATTGCCAAGATATCAATCTTCTTCCAAGAAATTGACATCCACCTGTTGTTGATTTTCTGTCAAGGCTGGCTCCTCCATAATCACTGTCTGAGTAAGCTTCAAGTTCAAAAGGTGAATCCCTAGGATACCATAAACCTAATTTGGGTTGATGTTTGAGGTACCTAAAAATCCTTTTTACTGCATTTAAGTGTGAAGCTTTTGGAGTGACTTGAAATCTAGCACAGGCACAAACAGCAAACATGATGTCTGGCCTTGATGCAGTCAAATACATTAGAGAGCCAATCATAGACCTGTAGACATGTACATCTACATCTACACCATCTTCATCCTTGACCAGAGGCTTATTAGACTCAATAGGAGTAGTAGCTGTTCTGATGGATAAAAAATCAAACTTCTTTAAGATGTCAGCTACATACTTATCCTGACTAATAAAGATTCCATCAGATTGTTGCTTCACTTGAAGTCCCAAAAAGAATGTGAGTTCACCCATGGAACTCATCTGGAATCTTTTGTGCATACATTCTTCAAACTCTACTTTGTACACATTGACTTCTTTGTGAACCAAAATAATGTCATCCACATAACTTGGACTAACATAATGTCAATATTTTTTCTTACTTGATAAACAATGTTTTGTCTTTGGGGATACCTATCTGAAACACCTTTTCCATCAGAAATGAAGCAATAGAAGTGTCTCATACCAAGCTCTAGGGGGCTTGATGAAGACATAAAGTGCTTTATTCTCACCTTGTATAGGACTTTGTTTGGATGAGCAGGATCAACAAATCCTGGAGGTTGATGGACATACACCTCCTTTTTAATAGTGCCATAGAGAATTGCATTTAACATCCATTGGTAAGCATAGTTAAAATACCAATGTATGATGCAAAGGCTAAAATACAATGCTTTGCCTATATCCTGGCAAAGGTTGCAAAAACCTCATATCCATATCTTTCCTTCCTCACTGTCTAAACCTTGTGCTACAAGCCTGGCTTTGTTGTTCACAACAATACGTCTCTATCCCTTTTATTCTTAAAGACACTTTGGTGGCAATTGCTTTCCTTAGATGGCAAATTGATCATAGTATCCAAACCTTCTGTAATTTGAACAGCAGCAATTCCTCTTGCATTGCTTTAATCTAGCTTTCATCTTGTAAGGCTTATGATATGTTTTTGGGTTCTTCTTGGGAGAGAAAGCATGCTATAAAGCAGTTCTGATGATCTTTGTGATTAGTTCTATTATGTTTAGAGATGTAGCTCACCAATGCTTGTTGTGCTGAAGAAGCCTTTTGAATCTTTCCTCTTGTTTAAACTGCTGACTTAGGATCTCCTAAAATTTGAGCTTTTGGATGATTCTTAT
This sequence comes from Tanacetum coccineum, assembly GCA_026074375.1. NCBI lineage: Eukaryota > Viridiplantae > Streptophyta > Magnoliopsida > Asterales > Asteraceae > Tanacetum > Tanacetum coccineum. The sequence goes on along the minus strand of BQNB010061394.1, from coordinate 8,475 downwards.
GAATTCTGAGTATGGGAATAAGACTGATATTTATGGTGTCATCCATATTGTTGAAATCAGCCACTGCACCCACAATTTCCATCAATAATACATAGGCTCCATTAAATATGCCTCACTTGATAAATGCATCAGAATCATCTTACCAAATCAGACTTTTGGATCATTGGGTAAATTAGCATTAGGGAGTGTAGATGATCAATAGTATTTTTTCTCCCCAAGATAGAAATTGATGATTCACCAAACATTTACACTGTGGGGGAGTCTAGCATGCACTTAACATATGTCGTGTTGTAGTACTAACAGATGACCTACTAAGTATAAGTTTGTTAATACTGGTAGTTTGAGCTGCCCTCTTTTGAGATGCAATATTCCTCTTCTCTTCTTTAAAAGCTTATCTTGTGGCATCATCTAGAGCTTTAGCAACCACTTCTTAAGCAATCATCTTCTCAAGTTTATCATGCAAGACATGTTCATCTTCTGTCTCTGATGTTGTCCCTTCCGTCTCAGCAACATTTTGAATCTTGTACATCATTGTCTTTAGGAGAACTTTCAGAAGGTTTTTCATGAGGTTGTAGTGGAATCCTTGTCCTATGAGGTTGTAGTGGAAGCAGTATGTATTCCTGAGTAGGTCCTTTTATTTTCAATAAAGAACCATGCAACATAAGAATCTTGTGTTCTTGGCTCCACTTAAACCTGATTTTCTATACTCATAGAATATAGTTCATGGAATTGGTGAAAATCAAGATTCAAACATCCAATTTAGGACCAGTTCGCTGCCACATTGGTTTGATCTTTAAGAAGAGCATGTGCAGGTTATCTCTTTACCCTTTTGGTCCTTATGTTGTTACTCTAATGGCTTATTTACTAGTGGTTTTAGAGTATCAAAAGCAAATAACGTCATCAGATTTCCCACATTCAAATTGACCTAAGGAATCTAAGGTTGTTTAAAATGGTCAAAGGGTACCAAAGGTCTCATACATCTAATGACTAGGTGGAGTGTTAATTACCTATTAATAGTTATAAGGTCGTCTATTTTATGGTTTGGTCACTAATACCCTATTCCAGTACATAGCAGGAATATTTACTGAATCTGCCCAAAATGGTGATAGGTAAAGTAGAGTGGCTACTAGTTTTAGCTGCCTCAATTGGGTCTTGATTTTTCCTTTCTAAACACATTTTGCTGTGGAGTTCTTATCATACTAAACTCCTTTTTTATTTTCCTTTCTTAGCACTGAATTCATTCATTAGCATGGTTTCGTAAATCGTCCATTCCTCACATCTAATGATTTAACATTATGATCAATTGGTTTTGTTACAAGCCTTATGATATATTTACAACGATTTCAGATGTTTCATCCTTGGTTTGCTAAGAAAAATACCCAACTAAATCTGCTGATATCATCAGTCACAAACCAAAACAGTTACCTTTTTTGTTAACGTAATTTTACAGAGGACTGGTCCAAATTAAGTACATTATGAAGTTATTCTAGGGACTTTATGATGATCTCTTTCTTACGTCGGGCTTACAGAGGCCTTATGTTGCTTACCTTCATGCGGGATAATACAAGTGTGGTATTACAATAAATCTTTTGAAGGTAAACCTCTAAATAGGTGACCTTTAACAAGTTTGTTTATATTTTTGAAATTCACGTAACCTTATCTCCTGTACCAGTATTTAGACTCATATGCTATTGCATTTGCTTATAACAACGTTATCCTCCAGAGGGGAACAATGTTCTTTATGTCCAAGCTGTACACACCATCCCGTTCTAAGGAGTTCTAAGGTCAAACTTGAACTTTCATCAAGAAGCTTAAAGCTAGGAGACCAAGATAAGCATTCCAGTCTTAGTAAAAGGACACTAATTTTCTTGTCAAGCATTTGTGAGACAAAGAAAAGGTTAATTTAAGTTCTTCTACAAATTAAACACATCAAAGTCTTAAATTAGAGTTTTGATTTTACCTTTTACCCGTGATGATTTTACCTCCTTTGGGATCAATTCCAAAGCCACAAAGCCTCCATTGTTAATCTTTCTGAGTCGGAAGATAAGCTTTGTTGCAGTATTGAGATAGTGCATCCACTACAACCATGCATGATCCTGTAAACAAGATCTCTAGTTTGCCTGCCCCAAAAGGTAAGAGATATGAGTATTCTTATGGGACCAAGCCCATTTTACAGACTTGGAAATCCCTTTTGGGTCAAAATACTAAACCTTCTTGAGCATGAATGATCCACTGTCTTTGGACACATGATCCAAGTAATTTCCCTTAGGCCTCCAAACCCACCTTGACTTTTTAAGGTCAGTATCCATCTTACCCTTACCAGTATTAATCATGCTTTTAACCACAGTAGTTATATTTAAACCCAAAAGTTTTTCACATCTGTTTTAAGTCTTGGGTATAAAGCTGGTTTGTGTAGAAAAACCTTTGATAGGGTTGAATATGAGCCTCTTGGTCTACATTGACCATTATTTGGGTAATATGGTTAATTAGCACCACTAGTTGTGCTATTTTTGGTAGCAATTGGTCTAACAGTACTAACAGGTCCTAACAGTACTAACTGGCCTAAGCAGTACTAACTGGCCTGTAGTATTAACTTTGTGAACTGCTCTTTTCTCATTTTGCTTAACAGGAGTAATCAAACCTGTTCTTGTTAGAACTCCTGATGGGATAAAAGTCTTTCTTAAATGAGGGTATTTTGAATTTTTTTGATGATTAACCCTTTTAGTATTATCCCCATACTAGTGTGTCCACTTTGGAACCAGTATTGTACCACAGTTTAAGCTTAGGTTCTTGACTTCTGTTTTCATGAAAGGGCCTACATTTTTGATCAAATGGTCTAGTACTTTTACAGACAAAGCAAACTTTTTATTGGCTTGAAAATCCAAATTTCCTGTTTCTGAGATTTTGACCAATTTTATCAACTCTAGTTTTAACTGTTTTGAGTTCATTAGTCTTAAACAGGGACTAACTGTTTTGAACTTCAGACACAGCATCCTATCATCGGAGTTTTCAATTCCTCAATGAAACTTTATCTCTGTTAACTGATTCCATAGACTGTCTTGGTTTTTGATTATTTTCTTCATTTGTTTTACCTACATCTCACTTGTTATTAGTGATTAATGTCAGTTATTTTTGACACTTATTATTTCTTCCTAATGGCATATTCATCTAAACTGCTCAAATGATATATAGCTCTTGGGGTTAAAGAATTTCCCTGTTATAGGAGGGGAACAGCCATGAAACCCATCTGCTTGGACAACCTCATCATAAGTGTCATGGACTCTTCATCCTAGATCTGACATAAAAAAACACTCTAACTAATCTCACTTTCAGTTTTGAATTGTTACTCATTTCATTCAATTGATATCCCATTTCCTAAAACCTGATTGATCTCTAGCACGTATTTAGAATATTTGAGGTATTCTCTAGATTTTGGATGATTCTTCCATTTTTCTAACTTTAATTTAAATCATCTCCTTTCCTTAACAGCTTTCGTAATTCAAGGTAAGGTTTTTATTATGTATTTCTCTGCATTTTCAAGCTATAGTTTTGAACTTTATCATTTTTCACCTAAGGTCATTCATTATTTTCATGTACAAGTATCCCTAGTTTTCTAGTGAATCTAAGGACTAAAACTCATAACTATGATATTTTAGTCTTGATTGCTAGTTGTTCTTACTCTATTCACTATCATAATTCTTTTGAAGTGTTTTAATGAGATTTCAAGGACAGTGATTCTTAGAACATTTTTGTACCTCATTGTCAGAAGAACTTGATGAGATTGAAGAAGAGATTGCCATTAAAGGCATAGTTGACTGGTTCTATTTCAAAATCATTACCCAGTCATAGCATCCTAGGCCATCTTGAGCAACTAGTGCCCTTTCTTGTGATCGAAGATTCATTGTTGTCGCATTGCTCCGCATTGTCACCATAAGATCTTTTCCCTTGATTCCTTCCAGATCTGCATTCCCTACAAGTGCCCTTTTCATGATTAGTTGTAGCCACTAATTATTGATTTTCAAGTGGAAAAAAGGTTGTGTTTTCTTTGAATCCATGTTCTTTCTGTCTTCTGAATGATTTTTCCTTATTTGACATTCAACATAGCCATTGCCAGAAATATCCAATTCTGACAATGTTATCTTCATCAATCTGCTGAAAATTCTCATTTCTCAAGTTGAGGGACGGTTGTTGGTTGTGCAAAAAGAAAAAGAGCACGATACATTCATGATGCACATGGGGTAGAGAAAACTGGACTAATTCCTCCAGCAGTACTAACATTCAAAAGCATACACTGACATAGTACTAACTTCTTTAGTACTGCTAGTGTTGCTAGAGGGAAAAGATAATGCCAAGTTCTGAGAAGTAGACAAGAAGGGGAACTTGGATGTCACTTTTCATCTCATCTTTGTAGACCCTAAGTGGTTGTGAGGTCATCTATTACTCATACTCCATCAATGTCTGGCTTATTTTCATGATTAGAGCAATTTGAATTACATGTAGGACGAAGACTTCTTAGGAACTTTTTTCGGTTGATTACTTCCTTTCGTCTATTGGATGCACATGAACCTCCAATTTTGACTTAGGAGTTTTCGGAAACTATGATAAGCCTTGTCATACTTTTTAATTTGATGCAGTTGAAAAGTTTTCAAATTGATGTTTTAGAACATTTTCTGATTTCTTAGATTCTTCATCACATCAAACATTGATTTGATTGCTTCCAGAGTGATTTAGCATCTGAACATGTGAAAACTTGAGGAGGTATTTCAGCAGGTATTGCTAAATGCAAGATGCTATTAACTCTTTCATGATTCCTTTTTAGCAACCAGGTGTTTGGCAGTCTTGGAGCAGAGGAGCAAATGTTTCTCCAGTTGGGAGCAGGCTTTTTCTAGATCTCCAATTGAAAGTTAACATCCTATAGGTTTATGGTCTGTGTGATAGTATTATATTGTCGCATTCTCATGCTTCCAAATCTATATTCTACCTTTCTGTGATAGGGATTTTCATTGTTGTGATAGTTGGTGGAGGAGTGTCTTGTTCTGCCATCTTACAATTGAGTTCTTCTTATTCAGAGTTTCCACACAAGCTCTGATACCACTTGTTGGATTCCCTTATGAATGGATCTTACCTTTTAGCTTGTAAAAGGTTTGTTCCTTTAGATAATTCTAAGCAACATTATGATACACTGATTTTAAACACTATTGATTTATGCGGAAACTAATCAATAAGCTAAGATAAGACACAATATAAGAATCACAAAAGAACTTTATATTATAACTTGAATCTGCCTAGGTTACAGATTACAAAACTATGATTGCTAAAATGATCTCTATTGATATGTGTAGAACTATATCTACTAACTATGCTTAGGGCTCCTTTTATAGACTAAGAAAACCCTAATAGGCTTTACAAAACGCGTTATGAGATAATGCATATCTATTCCTAATTTATCTCATGCATATCTCATAAGCAGTACTAATATCATATATTGCAGTACTAATACTAACTAACAGTACTAACTATTACTGCTAGTATAAATGTGTACCTGGCATACTAACTATAAAGCTAGCAGGAGTGAACTAAAGACTTTGACTATTCTTTCAATCTTCATTAACAGCATTAAGTCTTCACTAGCAGTATTAATCTTGAGCCAGCAGTATTAACTTATAGAAGCTTCGGAATCCCAACACTTTGTTAGCTACTTTATCATTTTCGTGGCACATGTGGCATCAACCTAAACATCTTTCTTCTTCCTTTCCATAGCCTCAAAAGCTCAATGAGTTGTTCCCATGTAACCTTGGTGATTACCCAATGTCTAATTGGTAGTTAATTAGCTCAAGACTTGATGAGTATTGGGCAATTATGGTTTGATTCGGGTTGACGATGAGTTCCTCAGTGTCTTTGGTTTTAGAAACCTTAATGTCTTCGACCTAAATAGTTTCTTCTTCCCTTTAGCATCTTTAGATGATTGAGCCTTTGATGAAGAGGGGTTGTCATCAGTTGAATTTTCCTCTTCAAAGATCTCATTGGTTGTCAAGGGTTTAAAGTATGAGATAGGTACTCGAACCACATAATCCCACATTTTCTCCCTTGTGGATGTTAAGGAGGGATCTTGATAGATGTCCATCATAGTTGGAGTAGGTTCAATAGGAGCATGTTATGATGGTGTTGGACTCTCAAAAAATGGAAAATTGTTCTTTGATTTGACTCATTAATTATATTCGGGTAAAGTCTTTGAGGTTTATCCCTCTAGAGCCAGTTGATGGGGGGGCCCGAAGGACTAGACGATGAGAACCACCCAACGAATGATTGCCAATGAAGTAATATAATACTTCACAAAAGCTTTCATTTATGTCCAATTAATATTTGATTCCTATGGTGTTTGAGAGGAAGAGTCTGGAGCCAGTGAGCCTGCCAAAGATTCAGAGTAAGTTTCCAGATCTTCGACTTGTCTTTAGATCATAGTACCAATTTCAAGATAGGGCGTGATTTATTAGAGACTACTATAGAGGTTCACAACGATCTCAGTAATAGACTAATGTTGATCTTCATACTGACACAATGACCTTTGATGACTTCCTGAATTCTCGTTTGACTGTTGTTTTTGGCTCCTTGATGCATCACAACGTTAAGTGTTTGAGACTTTGAGTAGAGCATCATCCAATACATGTTTAATGACATCATCAATTGCGCTTGAAGTTTTACATGAAGAGTTTCATGGCTTGTTTTAATACTTGGGGGCTTAGGTTTGAGGATCACGAAGAGGATGGAGTGTAGTTGTATCATCATGGATCTGAGGTCTTGGAACAAAATCCTCAGCATCTTCCATCTCTTCTTCAACCACGTATAGTTCCTCCTCCTCAGTAGGTATAAGATAATCTTAAACTAAAGATTCAAAATCACACCTCATGATTTCTTGCATTTCAGAAAATTTAGTTTGATTGGTTTGAGTCCCTCATCATAGAATTATGTAAGATCCACCTAATCATCTAAATCTTGTTGATATCCCTCAAACAATGGTTGGATGAACTAGTATCTTCATTGGGATCTTTTGATTATGATTCACAACCTTAAGGAACTAAGTGAGGTTCAGGTTCCTTATGAGTGTGACCCTAAGTACCTAAATGTTGTTTGTTAGTAACTAGGTTGGGATACTTTAGGTCATGTTCGGGCTTTGTAAACCCTGAACCATCATCCCTAAGCGCAGACTCGGTGTATAAGGAAAGAGGGGATTGTGCAGATATGGACTTGGACTCCTAATGGATCTGGTGTGATCCTGATCTTCACTTTCACTTCCTAATGAAGTTTTTGTGGAGGTTTCTTGCAGTGCCCCTTTATGACTGCCTAAAACCTCAGGGGATATAGCAGGCAGTTGGTTTGGGTTCTTAATGTCCTTGGCATGTAAGGACTCTTTTGACTTAATGTTGAGGCATTTTGAGTCTTTACCACCCTTTTTCAAGAAAGTAATGGTGGTTTGTTTCTTGGTTTTCTTAACCTTGGCTCTTGGGAGTTTAAGTTGCTTAGTCAAAAATGGGGTTTTCTTTGACTTGGCCTGTTGATAAACCTATGATTTCACTCAACCTTTGTGTTGACTTTTAGCATGTAATTTCAGGTCCTAGGATATGAAGATCGGAGGGGCCGTGGCGGATATCAATGAAGATGGATTCTGTGTTTATCTATATTCAATGCAACTTTTATTATCTTTAAAATTTTAAGTCATCTTTTGGTATTATGAAGCTTATGTTTAATTAAATATGTACTTGAAATGTTTATGACTTTTAAAACCTATGGAACCTAATGTATGAACTCTGATATTTTGTTATGGCATCGAATAAAATCTTATCTTAAAACGTCCATTTAAGGTCGTTTCCTATATCTTGATTGTTGTACTTTGACGTAGCACCCCATTGTTACCATTCCGCTGCTACCTGATTTTGGAGGTGTTAAATACAATTAGTATTCATAGTCAGTGTTTCTATGTAGTCAATCTGTATTTATACAAGTTGGCTATCACCCTTAGCAGTCTGTAAAAATCTGTTCAGTTAGGGACTCATAAGTGGTATCAGAGCCTGTGAGAAACTCTGAGTAAAAAGAACAAAAACCAGTTATAAATCTCTATCTTACAAAACTAATCATGTCTGGTTCACAAGATGAAATTCCACCACCACCACCACCATCATCATCATCACAAACACCAACACAACAAACTCCTCATACTGTATCAACCATCAAACTTCCTATTCTCAAAAAGGGAGAATACGATATATGGGCCATGAAAATGGAATATTATTTAGCCCATACAGACTATCCAATCTGGGAAGTTATAAAAAATGGGAATGGTCCTGTATCAATCACCACAGATACACAAGGTCAACTAAAGGTTTTACCTCCAAGGACTATGATGACGTATAGTCCAACCTCGGGTCATGAACCCGACCCACGAATACTATTTATACCTAGGCCCATGACGAATGGGCC
>BQNB010061393.1:17114-36514 GCA_026074375.1 Tanacetum coccineum | reverse complement strand
GTCGGTACTAAGTATAACTGTCGGTACTAACTATTTGTACTGTCGGTACTAAGTTAAGAAAACATTAATCCTAACAATAATCATCATAGGAAATCACATTCTAAGTTTACAAAGGGGAAGCAGCATTTATTCTTTGAATCAAAATCTACAGAGATAGGTCAAAGCGATTAATTAGAATTGGTGAAAATGCTTACATGGATAAGATCTTAAAGAGATATAAAATGGATAATTCCAAATGTGGTCATATCCCTATGCAAGAAAGACTTGACTTGAACAAAACACAAGGTGCTTCAACACCTAAAGAGGTGAAGCGTATGCAAAATGTACCTTATGCTTCCGCTGTGGGATCCATTATGTATGCTGTAAGATGCACTAGACCTGATGTTGCGTTCGCGTAAAATAAAACAAGCCGGTTTCAACAGAATCCTGGTGAACTTCACTGGAATGTTGTGAAAAATATTCTTAAGTATTTAAGAAATACTAAAGATATGTTCTTGGTTTATGGTGGAAATCCAAAAGCAGAACTTCGAGTTTATTGCTATTGCGATGCTGGATTTGAGACCGATATAGATGATATGAAATCTCTGACAGGATGCGTTTCGTTTTGAACGGAAGCGCAGTAGACTATAAAAGCTCCAAGTAAAGTACTACTGAAAGCCTGCTACATAAGTTGAATTACATAGCTGCTTAAGAAGCAGAGATGGAAGCTGTTTGGATTAGGAAGTTTATTTCAAGTCTTGGTATAGTACCAACAATAAACGAACTAATTAAGATGTTTTGCAACAATTCAGCCGCACTTCTTATTGCCAACGAACCGGGGGTTCAGATGGGCACCAGACACTACCATAGAAGTAACCTTCTTAAAGTTCACACAAATGATAATCTAGCTGTTAGCCTCAAAATATTGAGTCGAACAATGGAAGTTCGTTCATAACTATATTAGGTCTCAGTCATTAAATTAATATACGTTGTAATAGGCTAGACGGGTAAACGGGCTCTTATTTGTAATCTAATCAGTCACGTGTATCGGGCGAAAGCCCAAGTAAACCCGAGCCTGGCCCGTAGAATTTCTAAAGGCATGCAAGCCTTTTAGTCTTCACTATAAATACCCCTCTCCAAGGAAGGAGAGGGTGTTGGTTCATTTGTAACTTTTCATTTGCAAGTAAACTTTCCATTCTCTCTCTAGTTTTCTCTCACTTTCTCTCTTTACAATTCTTCCTAGTTTCTTCCTTATTTTCTTGTTAAGGTTAATGAAGTAAAGTGATCAAGGGGTACCGACAGTGTGAAGGGATCTTTTTCTTCGCATACCCATGGCTGGGAGAGTTCATCTTCTTCAATGCTTGATTTTATCTTCTTCGATCTAGACTTCCAGTGTCCACCCCTACTATCTTTGCTTTTAGAGAATGCTTTTGTATCTCGTGATGATGTTCCCTCATGGTAATGCCTTTTTGGAACGGGTTCCATTCTTCTTGAATGATGACTATGGTAACGACTTTCCAAGTGCGCGGAAACACTCTTTCCCTTACCTCCTAGTCTATTGAAGACTCCTCCATCCCTTCTTCCATCCGGCTTATGCCTGGGGATTCTGACCAGTCACGTCTTATCCTGGAGAAGACGCTAGGGTTTTGTTCAGGACTTCCAAATATGTTATGGGAGCGTTTGGACCTTACCCTACTCCTGAGATCTCTTGCATCTAGAGTCCTGGACTCGGAGTGTTGTGATACTTCTTGGACCTTTAAGTTTTTTCTAGAACATCCTTCAAAATGAAGGCGGCCTTTCACTTCTTTCAACTTTTCTTGCTGCATTTTTTCTTGGTGGACTTTTTTAGCTATTATTGGTAACAATTGATGATAATACTTGTCACAATACTCTTAGAGGGATGCGTCGGACGCAGTCCTCCCTGAGTTTTTTAAGGTTTGCTCCTTCCCTTTTCCCAATGTGTTTCGCATGACGGGCGTGGGTGAGGTGGGATTGAGCTCTACTTGTTCGCTCATGGTGAGTATTTTAGGAAACGCAATTGTGTACTGGTCCCACAGATGGCGCTAACTTTTTAGTACAAAATATGTCACGGGGTATGAGATGGGCTAAGATTGCTTGTTGGGCTGGACCTTCAAGCTCACTTCATGTTAGATCTTGTACTAAACAAAGTGATTGAGATGATTTTCTGCACAATGAAAGAAAACCGTTAGCCTTATCGTGGGGATGGACCCTACGATTAGACTCCGGCATGAGTGTAATAAATCATGTTGTCAGAAGTATATGTGTGTATTTGGAGGAGTCAAAGAATTGTCTCTTTTAGTGTGTCAGATGATCCCAATTTATAGTGGGTCTAGTACTAGGGTTTCCAAGTATTTCGCCTACAAATGTAGTGGTCAGAGTGGGACCCTTGTCGGGCAAGGGTCCGTGGTAATCGTGATATGTGGATACGTATCCCCTTCCACAACCGCTAGTTGGTCCGCGAAGGGCCTACGGAAGCGGCTTATAACCTATCCATTTCCGTCTTGTTGCATTCGGGCCGTGCCAGTATGGTTCTAGGCTTAGTTTCGGCCTGTCATAATTGTTATTTGTTTAGTTGGGTTAAGGCCCATGTGTAATGGTATGTCCCAGGCCAAGAAGCCTACCGTACCCATTATACGTCATCAGTAATAACCTTCCCAAGGTTACCCTTGATAGCCATTTGAGCTAGCCTAAATGGTTCTATTTTTTAGGTGTTTCTTACATAAAGTTTTGATTTTCATCAAACTTTGATGTGTTTACAACAAAACCACACAAAAAATTAGATCAAAAATATCAAAAAGTGGTGCTTTAATCGGTTTAAAAAGATAGACTTATTTCACTGTTGGCAAAATATTTATTTCACGGTGTGGCAAAATAGTTATTTCACCATGTGGCAAAATAGTTATTTAAAACAAATCTTAGGGAAAAATAAAACTTGATGGCGAAATAACAGTTGTGGTGAAATAATATTTGTGGCGAAATAGATCTTCATTCTTGGCGAAAAAGATTTTCAAAACAGCTTAATACACAAAGATCAAATCAAATCATCAAGACACACAACAAAACACATTCAATTCTTCATTTTCTTAAGATCTAGATTCATTTCACACACATTGATAACAATGACTACTAAACGAGATATCTTTGTTTTTTATTCAGAAGATTATCCTCCAATGCTTTCAAAGAAGAAATATGTTCAATGCATGGTTCGTTTGATTCGATATGCTAAGAGCAAATCAAACGGTAAGTTACTTGTTCATTGCATTCTCCATGGTCCTTAAAAATACCAAACAATCACAACAAATGGTGATCCAACTCACAAACCTCCACTACCTCATACAACCAAAGGAACTTACTGAAGCTGAGGCAAAGTATGCTGAGGCACATGATCAAGTAATGCATCTAATATTGATGGGGTTGCCAGTGGATGTGTATGCAGCTATGTATAAATGTAAGAATGCACATGCTGTGTAGCTTCGTGTTGAAAGAATGATGCAAGGAACAAGGAAAATGGATTAGGAAATAATCACAATAGGGTATTGGTGAATGAACCAAAAGAAATAGGGATTTAATGAAATGCTAAAAATTATGATTTCCTATTGGGGTATCTGATGATGAATTAGAAACGAATAATCAAGATGATTGCATTCTAATGACAAAATTATAAAGAACATCGTCAGAAATAGAAGCTGATACTGCTCCTACCTATTACACAGATGCAATGTCTGAGGTACCAAACCATACACAATATTCATGATAAATGTGTTTGCTCATGAGCAGCAGAATGCTACTCGAATCTAGTCTAAGTACATATGTGGAGCCATAGTATGATAACAATACTAATACTGCAACTCCAAACATGCACCTTACTAGAGGAGAAGTTGAGGAGGATGTTGTTACAAATAAGGAAACAAATGCTTACTACGAATCTTTGCTTAATAATTTCCATGTTGAACTAGAGAGATGTATAACGGTTAATCGTAATACTAAGGCCAAAAATGAAAGACTAACCACCGAGCTTGCACTGTAAAGGGACAACAAATGTTTTTTTAATACAATAAGCAAAACTATAAAGAACTTGAAATTGATTATTTAAATGTTGTTTATGAGAAAAATCGTTTAACTAAAAAGCTAGATGACCTGACAAGGAATACTGAAACAATGATTAAATCTCTTAAAACAGATATTTGTGATCTTAAAAACTAACTTTTAAAACAAGAAAAATCTTATTCCATTCCTAAAAAAGAACGAGATGATTTGCAAATCAAGTTTTCAAAACAAGAGGATAAATTACTTAAACAACTTGTAGAGTCATATCACAAGATAAAAGAGTTAAATAATGTAATTGTTAAAATTGGTTAATCGATTCAAACGATTCACATGCTGTCTCCCAAGCCATACTCTTTTTATCACACAAAACACAAAATGGCTTTAGGTTATCAAAACCCCTTTATCTAAAACAAGCTCTGAAGAAACAAAATGTTTTGTATAATCATAAAGTTCTTTCCAAACATCATGAACCCAAATCTATGTATGATTCTGAGGAAACTTTAAGACTTGCTGATGAGAGCCGATCAAAAATGAAAGAAATTGAAGTAAACCAATTGATTATTGAAAGTTAAAAAGACTTTCTATTTTTTTACTCCACAAAAGGTTCAATCAAAAGAACGACTTTTATTTTCAAACAAGACCAAAGTTTCAGCAAATGTTTCAAAACCAGTTTCAGTGGTCAACTCACAAAAGTTTTTAATTTGGAAGAGGAATCTTCAAGCCATACTCCCAAAAAGAGTCTTGCAAGAAAATTTCTTAATCAAATTAAATAACAACTTGTGATTTTTCAAAGTACTATTGAAAGGAAAACGAATTTGACTATACAAATTGGAATTCAACCATTCATCTTGAAGTAAGAAAAGATTTCAACATTAATATTATTCCTATCGTCACACAGATTGATGCTGGAACAAAGCGTTTTGATCTAGAGTTTGTGAAAGAAGCAGCCGTATTTTTAAGGGACTAAAATCTCTCAAGAAAGAAGCTGACGAATCACTTGAAAAGTCAAAATTCTGGTAAATGAAAATGATCGTCTCTTGGAAGCAGTCATGTTTTGTGATGTTATGTTTACTATTATGCATACTTTTGATTTTATGTGTGATAAACAAACCTTTGAGCTCACAAATCTAAATCGTGAATCAAAAAATAGTGTTCTTGATGAGGTGTCATTTTATACACTTTTTTGGGGCCATTTAACCCCCGAAATCATGCAAATATCCCCAAATTATGTACTTAATCATTTCTTTTTATCATTTTAGCATTTGGAAGGCATTTGGATGAAACATACGTGACTTGGACTTAATTTGGGAAGAAGCAGACAAGATTACAACTCTACACGAAATTGATGAAGACGTGGTTTACAAGTCGTCGAGACGGCGTCAAAATTCTCTGTGACGCCGTCAAAGTGTTCAAGGGACGACGTCAGGAATTATATTGACGATGTCAAAGTAGCCGACTCTGAGAAGCCCAAAGAAGATTCTACTGGTTAACGACATCATAACTTATATGGAACGACATCATGATTTTTACTCTATATAAGGTTTAAAGTGTGGAAAACTTTGGGGAATGAACCTATACTTTGTAGCAGTGTTTTTAGACGAATATTAGGGTTTTCTAACCCTAGTGTACCCATCATAACTCCATGTTTAATTGAAGTGAAGTTATTTATCCCTTTTAATCTTTTGATATGTCTATGTAGTCTATGTATTGTTTGATTAATTGTTCTTCGATTTCAATTAACATGCTTGGCTAAATTTATTTGTATTTACTTATGATTGCATGAAACCTTATTGATTATCCCTTTTATTATTTTTTCTTGTTAATAGAGTGCATGTTAGGCCTTAGAAAACTAGTTTCTTAGTTATAACACAAAGACTAATAGGGAAACTCGGCTAGGTTTGATGATCCATACGCAACAGTCTTCATACTACCTTACTATTTGAGTCGATTCTGAGTTAGGTGTTTAATTTATTAGATACTTACACATTGCATTAACGAGGGTGATGGGCAATAAAACAAGAGATATCAACTAGGGATTAGTACATGATTAGGTGAACATATTTGTTTAACCAATAAGAGTTTTCCATCACATTTACTTTTTTGTAATTAGAATAGAATTAGGAGTAGTTAGTAGTTTAATCAGTCCTCCTTCAAAACCCAAGATTTTACTTGATTTCAAAAAATATAAAAACACAAAAATAATCTTCCCTCAATCCTTAGACCTTAGTGACATTCGATTCGACTCTACCCAAACTATTCCCCTAGAGAATGATCAATCCCTCGAGTCTTACCTATACTACACTTCAACGATTAGGTACACTTTTTAGGAGGATTGTGAAACTTCGGTTAGAAATCATCGCACATCAAGGTTTTGGCGCCGTTGCCGGGGAATAGTCTAGGTTTCGTATTCTATCTAGCTTAGGTCTACTCACAAGATTCCTATCAAATGAGATTTTTATGTTATTTTCATTAGCTTTCTCGTAGTCTATCTTTTTTGTTCCCTTTGTTTTGTAAAACCTTCTTTTTCATTAACTACTATAGGAGACAAAAATCTACCTCGTACCTTAGGGGATTATTCTCGACGAAGCCATGAGGTCTATCGAAACACCATTGAGCTCCCCGATGGGAACAATGTGGTTCCTCTACGATTCGACACCATCCGATTGGTGTAAAATGGATGTTCATTCCATGGACTTCGGTCCAAGGATCCAAATCAACATCTTGAGGATTTTATAAAACTTGTGGACTCAATTGACCTTAATGTTGAAAATAGGGAAAAAAATATGACTGCGTTTATTTCAATTTTCCTTTCGCGATCAAGCTAGTAATTGGCTTAAACGTCTACCCGCGGGATCCATCTCCATTTGGGAGGATCTAACTGCTCGTTTCCTTGCTTAATTCTTTCCACCAGGAAGAACTTCTAAACTCTAAAATGACATCTTGACATTCCAACAACATGAAGGTGAATCTCTCTCTGAAGCACAGACCCGTTTCAAAGACTTACTTCAAAAGTCCCTCATCATGGCATCAATATTTGGCTCCAAATCCAAATCTTTTATGACCATCTAAACACTGCCACAAGGTGCACCATCGAGTAATCGGCTGGTGGTAAGCTACGTGAGAAAAATGCCGAGGAATCTTGGGCACTTATAGAGGACCTCACCCTCTATGACAACAAAAGTTGGAACGACTTAAGAGACTTCGCTAAACCAGTCAAGGCAATATCATTGACTCAAGATGCATCTGACCGTCATCTTATTGAGCTTGAAAATCAAGTCCAATGCTTGATGGAAGCTCATCTTGCTCTTAAACCATTCATTCAAGTGAACAAAATTGCTTCTTCATGCGGAATTTGTAGTGGTCCTCACGACACTCAATATTGCATGGAAATCTCGAGCAAGCTTTTGTTGATTATGCATCCTCGCGTATCGACAAAGCGGGAGGTAAGTGGTTCACTTTCAAAACCGAGCAAAATAATCATGGTTACACTTATAATCCATCGTGGAAAAGTCACCCAAACCATATGTAGATGCAACCTCAAAATTCTCAAAACAATTTTTCAAACCCACATAATCATTTTCAACCAAAAGGTTCATTCTCAAATCACACCTTCAACAACAATCCTTAAAATTTTAATAATCAATCAAATCTCGAAGGATTGGTGTCTAATTTCATGGCTTCTCAAGACGCTAGGTTATCTAAGTTTGAAGTTGACTTCAAACAACAACAAAGCGAGATGACTAATAAAATTGAAACTTTCTTGAAGGCCATTATTGATGGAATGACGGGAGCACTCCCGAGTGACATCCTTAAGAGCCCGAAATTGAATGTTAACCCCACCTCTTCAATCTCGTATGCTCGTTCTTACCTGATGGAGGACCCTCAAAGCTCCTCTAATCCTTTTAAATCGATTAAAGCAATTAAAACGTGTTTTAAATCAATAAATTATTTCAAAAAGACCAGATACAAGTTAAAACTTTAGTAGTGAACGAAGTTGAAACACCAAAATCAAAAGAAGCTAAAAAATCTCTAAAAGATAAATATAAGGATTTGCATCTAAATTTACCGGTTCTTGATAGCTCATGTTCCTATTTATAACGCTCTTTTGGATAAATATGTCAAGAGTCTTGAGTTAGGCAAAAATGGGTTCGCATTCATAAAAAGCGAAATGCTAAAAAAATGAAGAAATCCCAGATGATTTATCTTACCTTGTAGACTAGGGGACTCTAAGCATTTTGATACCTTAGCCGATTTAGGGTCAAGTGTGAATTTAATCCCATTATATCTCTTCAAAAAGCTTAAGATTGGATTAGAAGAAGAGATAGAGGATGTCCTAGGGTTAGCGGATGGAACTAAGTCGTATCTCATAGGAATTGTGAGAAATGTAGAGGTTCATATAGGAAAGTTAAAACTTGTAGAAGATATTCACGTCATTAACATGGAAAAAGACACTACTTGCCCTTTACTTGTTGGAAGAGGATTTTTATCAACGCTAGTGCCAGAATAGATTGTAAGAAGGCCAATATTTAGAGTTAAAGAAATTAACTTTGGTGTTGAGAATGTACCCTATTGTCCCACCATAGGAAAACAAGAGTCTTACACACTACGACCTAGTACGGCTGGAATAGTTGCCCAACCCTCTTACTATGCAAAGAAAGACTTTATGGATGGTAAATTACCTAGGGAATGGGAAATAGCTAGGGATACCGAAATCAACACCCTTTAATGATGTCTTAGTATTTAGAAAGATGGTAGAATTCTTAGGAACTATACGTATAAATCTTAAAGGAAATATGTGGGAGACAGAAGAGTTGATAAAAAATAAAATAGATTGGAATAAGCCACCAAAAGAAGGAGATTGTGTGTGGCACATTAAGATCGAATTAATTAATCCTGATGGAGAAAGATTTGATACAAAATTTCAATAAATTCCCACAACTAGAAAACTATCCAAAAAAGAGAATCCAAGCGATATCATCAACTTGGAATGTTTTTTTGGTCTCTAGGAGTGTGACTCTGAGTCTAGCTATAAGACTCATTAATTGATGTATGTTTTACAAGCTTTAAATTTATAATAACTAGACTTATCAAACGAACGACTAAAAATACAGCATTCTGGCAAGTATACCGTATCGAGTGTAATATAGTCCTAGGTAAGTCCAAGTTGTTCCACGGGATTTGTAGCAATTCACAGATTGTTTATCAAGTAACAAAGCTAAATGATTGTCACGGATCAAACAACCAAAATATGTGTGTAAAGCAAGCAAGGAAGGAACAAGGCATGATCAACATAACATGATACATAGAGATAGAGCAAGACTTTATATAAACAAAGTATACAAGTCATATATGATGGGTTATCATAATAACAAGCATATCTACCAATAATGATATAGAATCCTTTCGACCTATATACTACATCATCTCGGGCGCATTACAAATGGTTTATATCAAATACGCATACATATGAATTCCTCCCAACCCAGTCGGTCAACATAAGGAAGGGTCTTAAACATCATTCTACTTGGGTTGTTTATCAATTTACCATACAATTCTCATAAGTATGATATTGACACGCCATAGACAAACGGTTCAAAATACATCAAGACAATTAACCCTTTTAGCCTATTTCGATTGCAATGATATACCAAAATATAAACAATGATCCAAGCAAAGAAAACATTGAATTCATAAACATACGTATTCACAAGTCATAGCAAAATCAACCAAATATTATATCATGTTTCACATATTCAATGTGCAAGATGAAAATTACCAAAACCAATAACCAATTGTTCTAACAAACAACTAATATCTGAAGCTCCTAAATTACTCGAGGAGCTATCACTACCCCACTAGAAATGAACAACCAAGTCACCAAATGGTGTGTTTGGTAACATGTTTAATAGAGTAAAGGAATTAGAGATTTGGGGTGAATCGTCTAATCATCATGGTATAATGTATTTAGGTTTAGGATATATAGTGTTTGGGGTCTGAAAATGGTGGTAGACTAGTGGTGTTTCACGGTAGAGATGGTGGTGGTAGCATGATGAGATAAAGGGGTGTTTGGATCATAGGATCCAAGGATCCTCGCCAATCCTTCTTCTTCTTCCAATTGATGTATGTGATTGTGTGTGTATGATATCTCGTTCTAGGCACCTTGGGGCTATTTATAGGCTAAACAATACTTGGAGACCAAGTTGGGGATGCATGTGGTGAGATTTGGAAAGGTTACTCTACTTTTTGCCTCTATGTTGGTGCAAAACCAAGCACTTGAGGGTGAAGGTTCAGCAATACCCCCTGAACCCCAACCCACACCCTCTACCTCATAACCAAATGTTTCAGAACCTTAAGTTGAATCACTTCATATTGAAACATCTCCAACTGCAGCACCCCAAACTAAAGTACATCAAACTGCAGTATCTCAAATAGTTTTTCATGAAGCTCACATTGAGCAAATACACCCATCTCCAACTACTTATCAAAGAAAAAGAAAGACTCACAAACGTAGGAGAACCAAAAAGGATACTGAGTTACCTTAGACTAGTGTGCCTTTAGACCATAGAGCAGATGAGGTTGTCCAAAAGGAGGGAGGTGACAATGTGGAAAGGGCTATCACTACTGATGCTAGCTTAGATGCAGCACAGGACAGTAATAACATCTTTAAGACCCAATCCACGGCAATGCCTAATGTTGACATTCCTCAGGGAATAGATACAGGTGGAAGTCCCATGCACCAAGAAACCATGGGGGTACTCCTGCTTAGACTAGGTCTGAGAGAGTGCTTGAACAGCCCAATGAACCACCTCTCTTAGAAGGTCACACATCTAGAAGTGGGGAGGACAGGATGGAATAAACTTTTGAATTGACAGATAATGTACCACCCACACCCTATGATTCACCTCTCACAAGAGGTCACATACCTAAAAGTAATGAGGGTAGTCTGAAACTAGAAGAATTAATGGCTATGTGTACAAAATTGTCAAAACAGGTGCTTGACTTGGAGAAAGAGAAGGATGCTTAAGCTGTAGAGATCCTCAACCTAAAGAAAAGAGTCAAGAGATTAGAAAGAAAAAGGAAGTCAAGCATCTCACATTCAAGAAGGAGGATATACAGGCAGGTTAGGTCTTCTGATGATGATTTGGATGAGAGTGATGCATCCAAACAGGGGAGGACAAATAACAAGACAAAGCCAATGTTTGAAGGTAGGGATTTTGATGAGCTTGATGATGAAATGGAGGATGTTGGAGTTAATGCTGCTAAACAAATTACTACTACTATACCTTCACAAGTTAGTACTGCTAGACCAACTGTTAGTACTGCTAGGCCAGAAGTTAGTACTGCTAGTGTTCTTGTGGATGATAGTGTTGCTACTCCTGTTACTCCTCCTACAACAACAACTATATTTGATGATGATGAATATATCACTATTGCTCAGACACTTGTGAAGATGAAGAGTGAGAACTAGGAAGGTAGAGGAAAACGTGCACGTAAACTTTCTTGAAAACAAACCAAATGTTGCAGGAATTGGACTAGAATGGCTGTTTGATATTGATTCTCTAACAAGTTCTATGAATTATCAACCAGTTAGTGCAGGAAATAGAACTAATGGTTATGCAGGTTTAGAGACTAGTTCTGATGCAAGACAAGTTGGAAAAGAGAAAGTGCCTGATCAAGAATACATTTTATTACCATTGCTGCATACAAGTTCAAATGTTCCTTCAAGTTCTGAGGAAGCTGTTTCCTCACCTAAAAATGATGCTGGTAAAAAGGCAAATGAACATCCAGCATGTGATGAAAGAGGTAAATTTGATGATCTAGGATGCTTGGATCAACAAGTGATGAGTGGAGATGATTCTAAAAACATTAACAGTACAAATAGTATTAATACTGTTAGTCCAACTATTAATGTTGCTGGTGATAAAGATGGAAATTTCCATAGCACTAATGATAATTGGGTATTTTTAACACCAATTACAGTTAATGCTGCTAGTTCATCTTTTAGTCATCCAGCTGCTCTTGAAGATTATTCTCAGATGCCAAACCAGGAAAACACTGGCATCTTTGATAATGCTTATGATGATAGAGATGAGGGTGCAGAGGCTAACTACAACAATTTGGAGACTATAATATCAGTCATTCCTATTCCCTCAACAAGAGCAAACAAGGATCATCCTAAAGATCAAATCATTTGAGAGGTGCACTCTGCAGTACAGATAAGAAGAATGATCAAGCAGAGTGAAGCAGGATTAATCACCTTCATAAACAAGCAAAGAAGAACAAGTCACAAAGATTTCTAAAATTGTTTATTTGCTTGTTTTCTCTCTCAGATGGAACCAAAGAAGGTAACTCAGGCTTTAGATGATGAAAGTTGGGTGGAAGCTATGTAGGAAGAGCTTCTCTAGTTTAAGCTACTGAATGTTTAGACACTGGTGGATTTACCTTATGGTAAGAAGGCCATTGGTACTAAATGGGTCTTTAGAAACAAGAAAGATCAAAGAGGAATCATGGTTAGGAATAAAGCCAGACTGTTAGCACAAGGTTATAGACAAGAAGAAGGAGTAGATTATGAAGAGGTTTTTGCTCTTGTTGCTAGGATTGAAGCAATCACGTTATTTTTAGCCTATGCATCATATATGGATTTCACTGTATACCAGATAGATGTGAAGAGTGCCTTTTTATATGGCACTATAGAAGAGGAGGTTTATGTTAGCCAACCTCTAGGTTTTGTAGATCCAGATTTCCCAAAATAAAGTGTACAAGGTGGAGAAAGTATTATATGGTCGTCATCAAGCTCCTAGAGCCTGGTATGAGACTTTATCTACCTACCTATTGGAAAATAGATTCAGAAGTGGGACAACTGATAAGACTTTGTTCATCAAGAAGATCAAAAATGACATTCTACTTGTTCAAGTGTATGTAGATGACATCATTTTTGGGTCTACAAAGAAGTCTTTGAGTACTGCGTTTGAGCAGCTTATGTATAAAAGATTTTAGATGAGCTCCATAAGGGAACTCACTTTCTTTTTAGGGTTGCAGGTTGAGCAGAGAAAATATGGCATATTTCCCAGTCAGGAAAAATATGTTGGTGACATCTTGAAGAAGTTTGGCTTTTTTAGTGTGAAGACAGCAAGTACTCTAATGGAGACACACGAGCCTTTATCAAAGGATGCAGATGGAACAAATTTTGATATTCACTTATATAGGTCCATGATTGGATCATTAATGTACTTAACATCTTCCAGGCCAGATATTATGTTTGTTGTGTGTACATGCTCAAGATTTCAAGTTCAACTAAAAGCTTCTCATATGTATGTAGTGAAGAGAATCTTTAGATATCTTAAGGGTCAACCTACTTTGGGCCTTTGGTATCCTAAGGATTCACCTATAGATTTGATAGCTTATTCTGATAGTGACTATGCTGGTGCTAGTCTTGATAGAAAATCCATAATAGGAGGTTGTCAGTTCTTAGGTTGTAGGCTAATCTCTTGGCAATGCAAGAAACAAATAATTGTGGCTAATTCAACAACTAAAGCAGAATACATTGTTTCTAAGTCATTAGTGCTGTTAGTTATAATAGTTAGTGCTGCCAGTACAAATGTTAGTACTGCCAGCATAGTTAGTACTGTTAGTTAATAGTTTGTATTGTTAGTCTTATATAGTTAGTACTGCTATTATGATATGCATGAGGTAAATTAGGAATATATATGCATTATCATTATACGCGTTTTGTAAGCCCATTAGGGTTTCCTTAGTATATAAAAGGAACCCTATGGCATAGTTAGAGAAATACAGAAAAGTCATAGCTATTAGGCAAAGCATATAGTTGTTTTGTGAATCATTCAATATATTGTGAGTTAAGAGAAAGATATTGTGTTACTGTTACATTGCTTTATTGTTTTTCTGGTGTATAAAGATTAGATTCCGCATACTCTTTATATATTACTCGAGGTTTCTATCATAGTTGTTTTAGATCTATCTAAGACAACTAAAGCTTTAACAAGCTAATCAAAGATCTGTTCAAAAGGGATCAACAAAACCGGATATGAAAATGTTTAAAACTTAATCTCATGTTTAACGAACTTGAAGGGATTTTATCACTGCCATTTTTATATTTGAATCGATCTTAATGCATTTTATATATTGAAGATTAAAGGCCGAAAGGATTCTTTCATATGTAAAATAGTTAATTGCTTAAATGATTATCCGTCAGTTCATGCTTTTATGCTTTAATTCACGAATGCTTGATTGCTTGCTTGTTTATCATCATTGTTCTTGGTCTAAATAAATATAATCTTTATATCTTGAAATACACCTTTATCTTTAGATCGTGGCAGTCTATAAGATAATGTTTCGTGAAACATCCCGACTTTACTTAGAATTACCAATCTCGTAGAACAACCTGGTCTTACATAAAAAGATTATACTACATATGTGAGTTACACTTTTACCCGTGTGTTTCCATATAATAAATCGGTATTTTCAGTCTTATAAATTTAAAGCTTTTTGAAACACATCATGCGTCGCACTTAAAAGAAAGTGCGGCGGCTTTAGCCTTTTTTATTATCTTTCAAAAATTCAAAAGAAAAGCGGTAAAAATTTAAAAAGTACGTCACACACAAACAAATGTGCGATGGTATTATTATGACATAAAACATTTTTTTATTTTTCACACTTTATTAGCTAACAATACATATAACACATAACACAAACAAACACAAACAAACAGATTAAAAAGAACCAAAAAAAGAAATTTTTTTTATTGTTTTATAATATTTTTAACTTATATATATATATATATATATATATATATATATATATATATATATATATATATATATATATATAGGATGGGATCCATGAGAAATAAAAAAACCTTATTTTGGTGGAAAACCCAGAAAACTCGAAAAAACCAAAACAAATGCCTAAAAAACCAAACAGATGCCCCTTATTTTTGCCAGTGCCTAACAATTGTTTTTTTTCAGGCTAAATATGTATGGCATCGATTTACAACTCTGTAAAAACAAAAAAAAAAAAACAAACAGATGCCACTAAAAAACTAGGGCATTGTTTGATTTTTTTCGGGCATCTGTTTGGTTTTCTGGGTTTTCTAGCAAATATATGGTTTCTCCTCTCAGAACCCATCCCTATATATATATTATATATATATATATATTATATTTATAAATATATATTATTTATATTATTTATAATATAGTCATATGATGACATCAATTAACGTCATTTTTATAGCATCACTTATCCCATGTTTCTTACCTATTTTGTATAAATTATTGCAAGAATTGGTATTTAATTGCTTAAAGTTGTTATTTGCAGTAATTATGGAGTACTTTATGAAGATTAGCTAAACGGTACGCGATCTAGAGCTTAAACGATGAAAATTGAAGATTACCGTTCTAACATCCATTATGCCGTATCCATGAAGGAAGACACGGTGTATCTGTGCCTACACTTCACAAGAAACCACGCAGAATTGAAGATGTATACGCCGTATCTAGAAGGTTCTATACACCGTATTCTATTTCGAGTATCTGAATATTCTGGAAGATATTGAACGTGGTCCCTACTCTAAGAAAACTCCTTATACGCCATATTGACCTCAACCAATATGGATTATCAATGAAGTTTTAGAGACTTTAAAAACAAATCCCTAAACATAAGTTTAGGGTATGCTTGTTTATATTTACGATACCTTAACCACAAAAGACGATTTTCAGAAGACAAGAAGAGCAAAGAAGGTCAAGCAACGTGCTTAATTCCAAAGGAAACACCTTGTAATCATCTATACTCTAATAATCGTTTGATATTTGGTATCATTCATTTAACTCGGTTAGATTACATTGGTTGATTCGATTATTATTCTGTATTCATTACAATGGTTAAGGGCTAATACCCTTGGGTATTAGCCATGATTATGATAATATAATGTTTGGTTTGTTTATCTCGATTGCTTAATTTATCTTTGATTGCTGATTATGTTTTGTAACAACCTGGGTTTTTCGACCCGTATGACGATCGCGAATTCGACGTCATAATTATTATTTTATAAATTCGTATGATCGAACGTCGACATTTAATATTTTATTTGTCGAGAATAATTATTTTTGTTTTTTATTACGAATAATACTGAAGATATTTTTAAAATATTTACTTCTGACGTTTCGCGAGTCGACGTTTGACCGCACGCTCGTTAACCGTTTCGAGCATCGTAAAAATATACGACGCGACTTGTTATTATTTTTAAGATCGTAAATTTATTATTTTTATGAATGTTGTCATTTTGTTCCTTGTCTTGAGCCGGATTCGTGTTTTAAAATGTACATATTTTATTAAATGTTTTAAATTTAAATTAAGGTGACGGAAATAAAAATAGTCTCGGAAGTGAAAGCCCGAGCTTAAGTAGTCGGTTTTTATGTGAGTATAAAAAAGTTGGTGTGTCAAATATCTAAAATAGAAAAGAGGGAGGGACCAAAGGCGTCAAAAGCCCAAACTACAATTACTATATAAGCTTAACAACACACACATACTTCCATTTTTATAAAAACCAAAATATGTGCTCTCTCCCCTCCTCTCTTTTCTGGCCGAGTACCACCACCGAAAACCGCCGTCGGTTGCTGGAAAAATCACATGCACGACGATCCGATTATATTTTCTTAATCCCCTCGTCGATGCCTACAAATCCCACTAATAAAAAGTGACATGCAATGAGTATTTTTAGAGTTAGGGTTCGGGTAAGTTTCAAGGATTTTCGAGTTAAAAAGAGGTGTAAAAGAGTTAGATTATGGTGTTTTGAAGTTTGGTTAAATTGGAAAGTGTTTAGTCTCGGGTTTGTGTTTGCGTCCGTGGGTTCGAACTACAAAGAAAGCCAGAACCAACACCTTGTGTGTTGTTGTGAGTATTTTCTTACTCATTTGTTTCGTTTGGTTTATTTATTTGATTCGATTTCGTATATTATATGTGATGAAATCCGAGATCTTGCGTCGATTAGATTAGTCATAATATGGGTTGATTGAGCGAAGTGGGTTATGTTTATAAACTAGTTTAGACACATTGTGAATGAGTTTTTGGGTCAAAAACTATTTTTGGAAGGTGTTTTGTACCAAGTAAAAACGAGCATAATCTTTGGCACGTTTTTCGAGGCATGAAATTTTATAAAATCTGATTTTCAATTGAAAAATATGATAAAGCTTTCTGAGACGGTCGTTTTGATATAAGGTAGAGCTTCTAACTCCTAATAACGAAAAAGTTATGGCGAAAACAAGTTTAGAAAAAATAAAAAGTTCCAATCAACTATATAAGCATATTTGGTTGCTGATCCGATTTTCAACAGCCGTTTCGGCCAATTTCGAGTCTGTTTCAGCCTTTCAGCGAAACACGAGAGTTGTCCGGAATGACGTTTTGTATAAAAATCTCTTAAAGGTCAAAGTCATGAAAACGTGATATAGTGGGTCAAAACCGATGGTCAAACTGCTGCGTTTTTATTAAAAATACAAGTTTCAGCAGAATTGAAAAAGGGCATTTTGGTCATTTTCTGTAGAGATTCAGGTCTCGGCTAAAACTAAAAAGTTGTCCAGAATATCGTTTCGCATAAAATCTCTTCTTTGTCCGAAGCGTGAAAATGTGATATAACTGGTCATTTGGAGCGGGTCAGATTTAGTAACTTATATGTACATATAGTCAAAGTCAAATAAAGCCAAACGTTGACATTTGAAAGTCAACGGGTCAATATAAAACTTGTCGGATGTTTATAAAAATGGAAAACGCTTTTAGTAATGCGAGTATAACAATTTAGACTTAATAACTATTATAAATGAGTACATTTCTAAAAATAGTAACTTTTTGTAAACGTACGAGATATAATCCCGATATGGGTAATTAATAATCAACTTGAAGGTCGAAAGTTCGACGAGATAACTAAATATTATCACAAATATATTTTGATAACGAGACTTACTAAATATAGTAACCTTCCAAAAATAGAAAGTTTCTTAAAATAGAAAGTTTTCGATTAAGTCATGTAAGATATAAATAAAATAATGATCGTAACCTAATACTGTGTGGTTTTAGGATCTAAGGCGCAAGTGGATTTCTCATCACATGTATGAAAAAATATATATATATTATATATATGATTTTGTTGATACGATGTACGCATCGTCGAACATACTTTTCGGTATAGTAATCGAGCGACTCTAATTATAGGTCGTGATCGCATTTATGGATTATCGTGCTAGACTTCATTATTTGATCACCGGCTATTGATCAAGGTGAGTTCATAGCCTCGCATTTAATTATTTTAATTGTTTTATTAACCCGCGAGGGGGATAACATGCTTGTTTTTAAAATAGAACACAAGGGACCCGAATGTATGCTAGTAGCCTTGATTATTATAAGTTAGTTTAACTCGTTGATGAAAAAGTCCCGCGGAAATCATGAATTGTTAACTACCGGGTAATGGTAGACGCTTATACATGGAATAGTACTATTTGGAGGGTGCCTCCTCCAATCCGTGACGACTAGCTATCGTCTCGTGTCGGGTAATGGCACAACGGATGCGTTGTGAAGAGAGTAATATGCACTTAACGAGGGTGTATAGTGGCCATACCTTATTAGGAAACATAGACACCAACATATTGATATGGTAACGTTCAATGTCATGAGGCTTATAATAATCCCCTATAACGGTGTCAGATCCACATCGTTATGTAATGATGATTTTAAACGATACTTGTGTTCAGAATTTACATTTATAAACTCTATGGATTTACTCAACGTTTTCGTTGACTTTTTAGAATGTTTATCCCAGGTATATAATTGCTAGCTTGGATGGGATGGAATGCGGATATCAAGGACGCGAACTCGGTGAAATTGTGTTATCAAATAAAAGATGTTTATGAAACTTAAACATGTTGTGGATTATTTTGAAATGAGTTTTTTTTAGCTATTGGGACCTTGTAACTCTGATCATTTAATAAAAGGAAATTTTGTTTTGATAGCGTATCATTTAACGTTTACCGTGACTCGTGTGTATGTATTATGAAGTAGCATCCCAATCGTTGTATTCCGCTGCGTATCGTAGTTTGGGGGTGTTACAGATTGGTATCAGAGCACGAGTTGTAGCGAACTAAGTCGTTTTACAAAACTTGGACTACAACAGTTTTTGAAAAAGCTTCACGAGTCTTTCATCGATGTCCGAAATCGGCGCGCGCAATCGTTCCCGATCCTTAGAAGCTTTATGTGGTATATATATAATTGCATATTACGTGAGTAACAAGTGGTTGACACTTGGTACAAGTAGTAATTATATATATAAATATATATATATATATACG
>BQNB010061393.1:0-15086 GCA_026074375.1 Tanacetum coccineum | reverse complement strand
TATATGCTTGCATGCTCACATGTTTTTATGTCGATATGCGTTTATGTCTATGCTCGCTTGTATGTCTTATGTCTTTTGCTTTATATGCTTTTTTCTATGTTATTGTCTTTTCCATCCTCACACACATTGCACATAATGCCTATTTGTTTGCACACACACACTTGTCGGAGGTATTTCTGAAGTAGTCCATTTATCCTCGGGTAGGGGTGTCATTTACCCTCGGATATTATCTAGCATTCTTCGATTTACGCATTTGTATCATAGCTTTATCTTTCTTCCTAAGAACAAACACCATATTATATGTCAAGAAACAAGTTGTTGGCTATCAAACCAGTAAGATTATGATCATAAGATTCACATAATTAACTTGGTAATTAGCAACTACCCCCAAGTTCCAATGCCCATAGAAAATGCCCAAATGCATATCTTTTTGAGCCATTCGTCCCCCTATTCCCTTCACAAATAAGCTCATTTTGGGCTTTTTGGTTCTGAAAAACAAAATCAATTCAGCACATCCCTGTAAGACTGAACGTAATGGAGAGGTTTTGTTCGGTCGGTCGTCCGACGTGGACAAGATCGAACGCGTCTGTGACCACTACGTAAACAACAAGAGGAACGCATCCCCCTAGACCATTCAATTCTTTCGGTCTCACACACAACCGAATAAATGGAAGCAACAAAACAAAAATCCAACCGTTACCTACATTTTAAATCATCCTTTTTCTTTTCTTTTTTTCTAAAAATACCCACTTTTATTCAATATAAATACCCACATTTATTCACTATCAGACCCCAAATTTTCTTCACATATTTTCTTCTACAACCATCAATTTATATACTAACAAAACAATGTCTTCCACATCCCGAAAGGCATCATCACTACCATAGACAACAGCGGAATATGAAACGCAGTACGACCAGGCCTTTACGTTGGAACCGTGTTGAAGAATTCTGAAAAATTGTCTTGTTTGGACAGAACTTGAGATTCCTTCATTTAACCGTATCAATAATTAATTTTAGTTTAAGTTTAAATTTTTTATTGTAATGTTTTTAATTTATTTTTATTTTTGTTGTAAAGTTTTTTTAATTAATGAAATAAAATTTTAATTAAAAAAAAGTGTTCGGTCGCCTGTGCGGTCACCATTACGGGTGTTTGATCTGTGTGGTCTAGGAGAGAGATATCTGAGTTGGTGCTGAGGTGACGATCGCATGTGCGGTCACCACTACACTTAGTCTAATTATGGCATTTGATGGGTACGGTGGATCTTTATTAATCTGAGCATTATAAATAGGATTTTTCTAACATGTGCCTCAGGGGCACATGTTAAGGTGGGGACATTAGGCTGTGTGTCACAGCCTGATTGGCCAGTAGTTATTTGTAGGGCCTGATAATGATTAATAACAAAAACTGCTGGCCAATCAGGCTGTGACACGCAGCCTGTGTCTCCACCTTAACATGTGCCCAGAGGCACATGTTAGAAAACCCCTTATAAATATTGATCAAATCAATTGTACTTAAAAAGTGTATCTACTGAACATTTTTCTTGACGTACTATGCATTAAAAAGTGTATATCAAATATTCTGAGCATTTTAATACATATCATAAATTTCTACTGAACTAATATATAAATAACAATATTTATAGTACGACACCTTTAGAATAAGGGCGACTCTCTTTGTCCAATAAATCGACTAAACCAATGTAACATGTTGATGTTTCTTATGCTATGTGTCCATTATTTATAAGGAAGATTTTTGTAGTTTTAATGTCTTTAATTGTAAACTAAGATTATATAAATTTAAGCTATTTAGCTTATAACGTGTTGGGCATACATTTGGTCATAGGTTTTTATATTTCTTTTCTCGTATGAACCAATGCAAGCAATTTTTAAAAGCATTGTATGTATACTTAGGTTTCCGAGTTCTGACTTATGTTATATTTTTTTATATTTAGTTGTTTAGAAGAAAAAAAACGTATGACAAATGTCATATTTTAGACCCAAGATTCCAAGAACACTATAAATCAAACGTTCAAAGTGGATAAGTTCATATTTTTGATACCTTGCAAGTCACATGGTTGACGGAAATTGAACATTTGGGGAGTGTACGCCGTGGTTAAACAAACGTATTGATACAATAGTACTGACACAATACTACGTAGGTACCCATGCTTCAAATATTATTAAAGTTATGTACATCAAGTGTATTGATACTTTACTTCCAAGGCATGTATATGTTATTTATAAGTCGAACTACCGAAGATGAGTTTATTTAATTTTTGTCCATGATGTGCATGAATTGAATATGTATGTATGGGTTTTGAATGTCTTAAATAGAACCTAGACTATAATGAGAACTAGACCGACCATTGGACGAACCATCTTGATAGTTTGATGGTTCAGGTGATATCATCGACGACTTGGCTCGTCCGGTAAATCAATTCTATGTGCTTGATATGGAAATAACCAAGATATTTTAGTAGTTCAAAAAGATCCAAATTAGAGTGATACATACAATAAGATACTACATCGCTTGTTATGGCCCGTTTGTTGACGAAGTGTTTAAAATCAGATGATGTAAACCGCATCCATGTTTAATATGAAAGATGGAGGCAGTGTCCGTTTGATACTGTCAATATCAAAAAGTCTGATTGAACGTATTAAATAACGAGTTATAACATGAAGGATTGGTTAGGTTGATTTCGTTAACATTTAGCAACAAGATATAAACCGACCCCAGCTATTTACATATAAGTCGCACTGGCACTGGCACTCGATATCCCTCTTGCTTCGATCCTCTTATTCCCTCTATTGGCCTTCAGTCACTTTTTTTTCAAACAAATTGACAAAATCCACATGTATGGTTACCAATGGGGACCTTAGCTAAAACACTCCTTGAAACCACATATATGGTTACAAACTCGCAGTAAAAAGACAAAGGCTGATGACATGCAAATGGAAGAAGACAAAGGCTGCTTTGGAGCTTGCTAAATTATGGAAGTTAGCCGATTCTATACTTCAGTGAGGGAGATGGTTCGTTGTTGGTCCATGTGTACGTTTAGATGGTTTTTTCCTATTGGCGTTATTGTTAATGTAATAGGGTAGTAGTTCCGTAGTGGCTTGTCACTCGGTTCTTGTGGTTGTTCAAGCTTGGGCTTGAGGTTAATGTGGTACTTTAGCCACATTCCATTGTTCTTAATTGGCTTGGGTTATTAATATATTTTACCGGGGTAATTTCCCCTTTACCCAAAAAAAAAAAAAAAACTCGCAGTAAAAATAAATAATCGCCTGGTTCCTAGTTTTAAGTTCAAGTCAGAGCAAAATCGTCACCAAATAAATTAAAAACAGAAACAGTCAAAGATACAAGATAGATGTGACCAACATTGTTAACTAAACCAAAGAAGTCTCAGCCTTCAGGGGCTTGTATCTCCATAAGAAACCAGACCCCTTTGACCAAGCAGACCACCAGGTGAGCTTGACCTTGACCAACTTGGAGCCATAGATGCAACTTTCTTAACCGCATCCCTTTGACCAACAGGTGAGCTTGACCTTGACCTGGACCGGGAGCTGGACCGGCTTGGGGCTAGGGACGTGACTTTCTTGGGATTCCTACGTGGAGATCGAGAGGGTGAGCAGTGAGTTAGAAGTTGACCTTCTAGGAGAGGTGACTCTAGGTCCAAGGTGGGACTTTAATTTGTCAATTATAACTGGCCGCCTTTCCGCCGGGCTAGAGCTACGTACCGGGCTTTGGCTTCAACGCGTTGCGAGGGCTTTGACTGCGACGCCCATTGCTATTGCGAGTAATGCTCCTGCTACGACTCCTCCGTTTGTACCTACATTAGGGCAAAGTTGGGAGAATGATACATTTCTTATTTCGTCCCCTTAAAGTAAACATATTTAGTCTTAAGTTTTTCATTGTATTCGCAAGAGACTAAATCTGATTTGGATATTTGCTATACATCAGTCTTTTATAAGGTAACCATTAGCAACTAAAAAATAAAGATGCAGAACAATAAAATCATTCATTTAGCCTTTTTCACAAAAAAAAAAAAAAAACATTTGAAATTTTCATGTCTATGATGACGCACTTTCACCCTTACTGGTTCGCCTCATATAATTTAGCTAGATAATACATTGGTCGTTGTAAGTTGTTGGTTTTCACAGGTTCTGTTGGAGGGTTTCCAAGATCGAAATTGATCAAACTACATCATGATAATTATCAAACATTCAAGGATAAAAAGAACAAAGAAGATGGGTTGAACCCTTAATAAATCTGATATTAATAATCCGAAGGGTTGAGTTTGATTACAGGATTCCTAATCTATATATAATGATTGAATCGGTGCCTTGATGAAAAGACACACCGGTTCTACAAAAGTAAAAGTTGTAACCCTAGAAAACTAAAGAACCGTTTCTATCTATTCTAACTTAATAAAGTATTCGGGTCTGGGCCTAAGGCCAGACTTAGGTTTACAGCCCTTATACAAAGATTAATGGGATTATGATTTCCAACATATTCCCCTCTAATCTTATTAATCTTTGTGTTCTTCAATCTTCTTGTTCCTTTGATTTCTTTTTGTTCTTGATGTCTTTATGGTTTTGATGTCTTCAATCTTTAAAGCTTGATGTTTTTTATGTCTCTTAACTATTTCAGGGTCCGTCCAGTCACTTGATCCTTTTGATCGCCATAGTGACTTCAAGGCAGGTTTCTCTTAGCCCTCATCTGCAAATTTACAGAAATCTCTTGTTCAATTGTGGCACCCTTATAGTTCTTTTCTTGACAATCCTTGTCTTCTTCTTGGTTAACCACCAGGTTGGTGTTGTAACCGATTCCAATCTTTCTTCTTCAATTTGACATCTTTTCTTCTTCAATATGGCATCCATATTTGCGTCTTCTCTAAAAAAAGCCACCCAGAGTGTAACTGTAATGCTTACAGCATCCTAAATCGATTTATTTTTAAAAAGAAGAAAAAAATCATGTCTAGAAAAGCATTGACGTGGAAATTTTGACCCATTTTGGGTTATTTTCAACCTCAACCATGTCAAATAAAAAATCAACCAAGTAATTGCTATTGTTTGGTTGTTGCCCAGTCAATCAGGGTATGCAGATAGAGATGTGAAGTGTGTCTAAGGAATTTTTCTTACATAAAATACCAACATAATTTTTCATTTGTCCAGTTTTAGCCTTGTAGTATTTTTGTACATCCGAGTCATCTTTTAATAAAACACAATGACAAACCTCGATCTGCTTGGGTCATCTGAATGCTGATGTTGATTGTTGGAAGGCTTATCAGGTTTGATTTCCTTAACAAGACCATTTTTAACGATCTCATCATTCTTCAGTGTAGGATCTTGTTCTCTATCTGATGAGGCAGCTACCACTTTCTTTAGATCATGATCCTTCAGCAGCTTGGCTTCAGGTTCTTTTCGTGCCAGATCCTTCTTAGCTGCACATGCAACACCAAACAATGCCATTAACAAGGTTTTGAAGCATCTCTTTCCAACTATTAGATTAGAATCGGCTCACTATATAGAAAACATTTTTAATAAATAGGGACCTACAAGAATGTGGAGCGAATACCACAGTTATCCCAAAAGGAAGATTGTTAAAAGAGCTGAAAAATGGAACACCTCAACTGCTTGAAGGTTTAGCTTTCTCAACCCGCCAGCTTCCATCACTAGATGAACTTGAAGAATCTGAATCGTACTTTCTTCTTTGACTTTCGATTTACAATGTTTCTTTCCTCTTCCGTCTGAGATAACTTTGTTGGTGATTTTAGTGTCATCAATATATTTTATGTAATTGTGATTTACTTGAGATCAAGGACTTAGTCAAGTTAAGTTATAGTCGAGTTAGGAGGTGCGGAGTGCACACTCGTACTAACTAGCTAGATGTCGCCAAAATAAGTGCAGGGGTCAAGGGGGATGCGCCCCCTTGCGGGGTCAAAGGGTAGAGCCCTTCAAATGGATTATCCGTTTCCTTCCAACCAGTTTTTCCCTCCAACCGACACACCTTTTCCCAAAAGGTGTGACCTTTCCTGCCAACCGTTTATAACCTAAATTAACTAATTTTCGGTTATGTTATATAATACAGGTTGATCTCTTGAAGACAAAACACACATACAAATTTCTGTGTATTGCTTTGATCTCTCGTGCCTTAGAGACAATGTGTTTTTCTCTGAATTATCCAATTGAGGATTTCGTGTAACCCGAGGCATATAGGGTCGAAATACTTCAATCTGAAAGTGATCTCAACACGATTCAAAGAATATACCAGGATAGTTTGATTATTATCCACTCACAAACACATCGAATTTCTAACAAAGATTGAAGTATTTGTTGGTGTTAATCATGGCGGATTCTATGAAGGATATGACGACGAAGTTTGGAAAGTTGGACAAGTTCCAGGGCAGTGACTTTAGGCGTTGGTAAAAGAAGATGCACTTCCTTCTCACAACTTTGAAGGTTGCGTATGTTCTGAGTACCCCTAGGCCAGAGTTTGTTGAAAAGGAGACGCTGGAATAGACAAGGAAACGATGCAAGTGGGACAACGACGATTACATATGTCGAGGGCACATCTTGAACGGTATGTCGGATGCTTTATTTGACGTATACCAAAACGTGGAATCGGCAAAGGAGTTATGGGATCAACTTGAAGCCAAATACATGGCAGAAGATACTTTTAGTAAGAAGTTTCTTGTCAATGATTTTAACAATTACATAATGGTTGATTCAAGGTCTGTGATGGAACAATATCACAAACTCCTTCGAATTTTAGACAATCCACTCAACATGGTTTGTTCATGGACGAGTCTATCTCGGTGTCTAGTATCATAGACAAACTTCCACCATCATGGAAGGATTTCAAACACATGTTAAAACACAACAAGGATGAGTTGTCTCTCGTACAACTTGGAAGCCACTTCCACATAGAGGAAACTCTTAGGATGGACGAAAGTGGGAAATGCAAGGGTAAAGATATTGCTGGATCATCTTCTGTGAATATGGTTGAAGATGATAAGAACAAGAAAAACAACAAAAACTTCAAGGGAAACAAAAGGAAATTCCATGAGAAAAAGAATGATTCCAACAAAAAGTCTAAGATGGCGTGTTGGAAGTGTGGAAAACCTAGCCATTTCAAGAAGGATTGTCGGGTTAAGAAGAACAATGGTATAAGCACTTCTGGATCGGGACAAGGGTCTAAGGACCCAAGTCTACAACAAGGTCTAATTCCTGACCATGTTATAATTCCTGTTAAATATTATGTATCACATATTTATGAAATATGTTATGTATAGGATGATGAAATTGCTTGGTGGATTGACTCGGGTGCAACTTGTCATACATGTAAGGATCGTTGCTGGTTTGATACCTTTCATCCAGTAGAAGATGGATTCGTTCTTCATATGGGCGACGAGTCAACCAAACCAATACTTGGACGTGGAAATGTTGTAATAGAATTTAGTTTTGGAAAAACAATTACTTTATTTAATGTTGTGTATGTACCGAGGCTTAGGAAGAACCTTATGTCCGACCCCGTGTTGAATAAGTGTGGCTACAGGCAAGTCTATGAATATGATAAGTATATCTTATCAAGACATGGTGTATTTATTGGTTTCAGATACTATAATAATGGCATGTTTATGTTAAATGTTAATAAAGTTCCTAGTAGTATTAATTCTGTCTATATGGCTTATTCTCATGTTGTTGATTCCAAACTATGGCATGCTCGTTTAGGACACGTTCATTATCAACGTTTGCATGATATGTCTAAAGATAGTTTGATACCTTCATTTGACAAGAACATGGAAAAATGTAATACTTGCATGCTGACTAAGATCACTAGACAACCTTTTAAAGATATAAAAAGGAATTCTGTTTTGCTAGAATTGATACATAGTGACTTATGTGATTTCCATGCAACCCCATCTATAGGAAACAAGAAATATGTTGTTACTTATATAGATGATGCATCTAGATTTTGTTATGTTTATCTATTGCATGCCAAAGATGAAGCCTTAGATAAATTTAAAATCTATAAAACTGAAGTAGAGTTACAACAGAATAGTTTAATTAAAACTTTACGCACAAATAGAGGTGGTGAATATTATGATCCCAGTTATTTTCAATATGTAGGAATTATTCATCAAACAACGGCTCCTTATACACCACAACAAAATGGTGTGTCTGAAAGGAAAAATAGAGCTTTAAAGGAAATGGTTAATTCCATGTTATTCTACTCGGGATTGAGTGAAGGATTTTGGGGAGAGGCCATGTTAACGGCTTGTTATTTGCTAAATAGGGTTCCTAACAAAAATAACAAGATTACCCCATATGAACTTTGGTATAAAAAACGACATAACTTGTCTTATTTGCGATTTTGGGGTTGTCGGGCTGTCGTTAGACTTCCAGAACCCAAAAAGAAAAATTTGGGTGAGAAGGGTATTGATTGCATCTTCATTGGATATGTTGAGCATTCCAAAGCATATAGGTTCTATGTTATTGAACCTAAAGATTTTGTATCTGTTAATTCGGTTATAGAATCAAGAGATGCAATATTTGATAATAATAGATTCTCTTCAATACCTAAACCAAAGGACATAGTATCTAGCTCTAATGGAACTCAAGGTGGAGACCTACCAGGTGAAACTCCAACTGAGATTCCTGAACCTCGGAGAAGTAATAGAGCTCGGGTAGCTAAATCATATGGCTCTGATTTTTAACTATATTTAGTTGAGGGATCAAGAGATAAGATTGCTTATCAATATTCTTACTGTTACAGTATA
Organism: Tanacetum coccineum; assembly: GCA_026074375.1. Lineage (NCBI taxonomy): Eukaryota > Viridiplantae > Streptophyta > Magnoliopsida > Asterales > Asteraceae > Tanacetum > Tanacetum coccineum. The sequence continues at coordinate 6,300 of BQNB010061393.1, read as the reverse complement.
GAAGAGGATCCAAAAACCTTTGATGAAGCTATGAAATCCCGATATGTTGCTTTCTAGAAAGAAGCAATTGATGATGAAATAGGATCAATAATGGAAAATAACACATGGGTCTTATCTGACCTACCACCAGGTTGTAAACCTTTAGGGTGCAAATGGATCTTCAAAAAGAAGATGAAAGTTGATGGTACTATCGACAAATTTAAAGCTCGATTGGTAATCCAAGGCTTTAGACAAAAAGAAGGGATCGATTACTTCGATACTTATGCAATAGTTGCTCGTATCTCCACTATTAGATTGTTGATAGTTTTAGCAGCTACTCACAATTTAGTGATCCATCAAATGGATGTCAAAACATCATTTTTAAATGGTGACTTGGAAGAGGAGATTTATATGAAGCAGCCAGAAGGATTTGTTATGCCAGGTAATGAACATAAAGTGTGTAAGTTAATTAAATCTTTGTATGGACTCAAACAAGCCCCTAAACAGTGGCATCATAAGTTTGATGAGGTTGTTTTGTCTAATGGATTTATGTTGAATCAATCAGATAAGTGTGTATACTGTAAATTTGATGAATCTGGTAAAGGAGTCATAATTTGTTTATATGTTGATGACATATTGATTTTTGGTACTTATCAAACCCAAGTTGATAAAACTAAAGAGTTTTTGTCCTCGAATTTCTCTATGAAAGACATGGGGGAGGCGGATGTGATTCTTGGAATAAGAATTAAGCGTGAGAACAAGGGTCTTGCGATTACACAATCTCACTACATTGAGAAAATTCTCAATAATTTTAATTGTGAAGATTGTGGTCCAGTTAGTACTCCAATGGAAGTAGGTATTAAATTAGTGCCCCATATGGGAAAACCTGTTAATCAACTTGAATATTCAAGGGCTATTGGATGCTTGATGTATGTTATGACAAGCACAAGGCCGGATATTGCTTATGTTGTCAGAAAATTGAGTAGATTTACTAGTAATCCTAGTAATCACCATTGGGAAGCAATTATTAGAGTATTCAGGTACTTGAAAAAGACAATGAAGTATGGTTTGTCTTATGATGGATTCCCTTCTGTTATTGAAGGTTATTCTGATGCAAGTTGGATAACCAATAGTGAAGATCATACTTCTACTACTGGTTGGGTATTCTTGCTTGGCGGAGGTGCCATTTCATGGACTTCTAAGAAGCAAACTTGCATTACTGATTTGACGATGGAAAGTGAATTTGTAGCTTTAGCTGCTGCAGGAAAGGAGGCAGAATGGTTAAGGAACCTGTTGGATCATTTTTTGAATAGATCTTAACCTTTAGCTTGTAAAGGGTTTGTTCCTTTAGATAATTCTAAAGCAACAATAATGAAACACTGATATGAACACTATTGATTATGCGGAAACTAATCAATAATGCTAAGAAGAACAATAATAAGAATCACAAAAGAACTTTATATTATAACTTGAATCTGCCTAGGTTACAGATTACAAAAACTATGATTGCTAATTGATCTCTATTGATCTGTGTAGAACTATATCTACTAACTATGCCCAGAGTTCCTTTTATAGACTAAGAAAACACTAATGGGCTTTACAAAAAGCGTTAAGAGATAATGCATATATATTCCTAATTTATCTCATGCATATCTCATAAGCAGTACTAATACAATATACTAGCAGTACTAATACTAACTAACAATACTAACTATTACTGGCAGTACTAACATTGTACTGGCAGTACTAACTACAAAGCTAGCAGTACTAAAGACTTAGACTTATTTCTTCAATCTTCATTAACAACATTAAGTCTTCACTAGCAGTATTAATCTTGACCCAGCAGTATTAACTCGTAGAAGCTTTATAATCCCAACAATCCTCCCCTAAACTTGTGATTTACTCTCAAATCTCAAGTTTCTTCTAGATTAGATCTTCATATCTTCTTTTGCTGAGGATTCTTTCAAACATACTTTTATTGTTCTTTAATCTGAGTCTGGATAAACTTTAGCAACTCAAATGCCATAGAACTTTCTGCTTCAGCTTCTAATTCCCAGTTAAGCATCTTCTGAAGTTTTTCTTTGGTGAGTGAATACTTTTTCTCTATAAACATATGAATAGTCATCAAAGTACCATCAACCATCAGTGTGTGCACTCCACAAGTTTCATACAGCTTCCAACTGATTATTTTCCACTGGTTTTGATTCTTCCAGATGTCATCATCTTGCTCAGGATCTACTAGTATCTTCAGATCACCCCATAACATCAAATTGTATCCTTCTAGAGTGTTATCTTGAAATCTTTCCATTACCAACCTGTGTAAAACCTCTAAGTCATGTTTATCAAAACTAATCAGCATACTCTCAAAGGTTTTATGATAACTAGTGTTTCCATCTGCTCTTATGATCTTGTAAACATGCATATTTCCTAAACTTTGAGATTCTCAATCAACTATAAGAAACTTAGTATGCAAGATTTCAGGATCTACAAATTCTTCCTCATCTGGAACTACTGCCAACCACATTCTTAATTCATCTTTTTCTTCCTCATAATCAGCTGTTTCTTTCTCTTTCTTCTGTCTCTTTGAGCTGTCTTGACCTTGTTTGTCATTTGCTCTTCTTCTTGCAAGTGTTTTTCTTCTAATTCCAACAGCTTTCTTTTTAGTCAACACTAGCTCAGGATTTACATTTTCTTCTTCAACCTTCTCTTCTTCTACTGTTTTTGAAGTTTCTCTTTCACTTAGTTTAGAAGAATCTTTTTCAACTTCAGACCCTATATGAATAAAAGTATTGACATGATCCTATACCCTTTCAAAAATTGGTCTGATGTCATCATAACTCATTCTCTTGAAGTAGCTCTCCTTGTAACCTCCTTGATTCTTCAAGTATGTAATCATATTCCTTCATGCTTGAGCTATTGACACATGTCCATTATTCAAAGCATGATACCTCAGTACACTTGGATCATTCCAGTCAATTCCCTGAGATTGAGTAGGTTGAGTTAGAACTTCTTGTCTTTAATCAAGTTGTCTTTGCAATTCCCTAGCTGCTTCCAGATTTAGCCTTTCTTCTTCTTCTTCTTCTTGCAAAGCTCTTGCTTCCTGTTCTGCATTAAATCTGATTCTTTCTTCTTCTTCTATCTTCCTAGCTAATTCCTCATCCATACTCAACTGCACTTGAGTTCTTTTCTTAACCTTCTATGGAGTAGCAGGTTCTTCCGTTATGGCCTTTCCTTTATCCTTGGCACTCCTTCTTGTATACACATGAGGTACAACAGTACTAACCTTTGGAGGACTAGCAGTACTAACTTGTATGTTAGCAGTCCTAATCTCCATCTCACCTTTCTCACCACTTCCATGTTCTTCAATAATTTAACATTTGTAATAATTTACCTATAAACGGTAAAAAGCCATTCTTATTAAGCAAACAAACAAATATCACTATAAAACGTGCAGCGAGATTAATTTCCTACTGGCCGCACTAAAAACAAAATACTTACTATGAATATGGGATCATGGCTGTCAACAATGCGCATTTTGAGTCATCACGATGTTCTATTAGTTATTACTATGCGAGCTACAAGACTCTCAAAAAAGCGAGACAAACAAAACAATATTACAATTTGAGATAACAGAACAAGGAAATAAGTTATTGAATATTTATGGATAAAATACATTTTCAGCTTATTGTCTTTTGATCGAAGGGTTGTATCATTCTGAAAGGGACAAAATCAATGAATGAATTCACGCAAAGAAACTCAACTTCAAAACATTAAAAAGAGGCGAAACGGTTAGGTGCATCTCTTATGAGAAAACATGAGAGAGATAATGTCATTATGTTTTAAGTGATACTGATGAAATGAAGACACTTAATTGCAAGTTGATAAAAACTTGATCTATGAAAATACCTACCACATCGGCATTTGCGTAACATGAAAGTAGTGGTGTCGGGTGATCAAGAGTTGACATAGGTGTTTGTACAAATCAACCCAAGCCTTTAACTGGGCAACGACACTCCGCGTAAAAACCTCAAAGTGCTCCTCAGTCATGGCTTATCGGAAGTGTATGTTGAGATCGATAACTCATCAGAGGTGGCGTGGTTGACCAAAGAGCACTATGAAATTCTTAGGCAGAGTTGTTGCCAGGGGCTCGGGCTGATGTGTACAAACAATGGTTAACCAATCAAGAATACGAAGAAACTATTATACAATGTGCAACTCTTAATCATTACTTGCATGTTACGCAATCGCCGATGTGGTAATTATTTTCATTGATCAAATTTTTATCAGCTTGTAACTAAGTGTCTTTATTTCATCATCTCATGTTTTCCATAAGAATTGCAACTATCCTGTTCCCCTCTCCCTTTTTTTTTTTTTTTGGAGCTAGAAGTGGAGTTTGTTTGCTTGAACTCGTTCATTGATTTTGTCCCCTTTAAAATGATACAACCCTATGATCTAAGGGACAATAAGCCAAAAATGTATATTATCCATAAATATTCAAAACTTATTAGGTTGTCTTATCCAAATTAATATTGTTTTCTTTTCTTTTTTTGACAGTTGTATCTTTGTATTATCAAAGAACATCGACAAAATAAGGCATTGTAACAGCATGGTCCTATTCATCATAAGCTTTGTTTTTGAACCCGTTATATTATTTGCTTTTAGCTTAAAGGGAATTAGAATGGTTTCTTTTACCTCGGGAAAATTTTACAAATGAGATGCGGACAAGCCCTACATTGTATTGTGCTAGATAAATTTGTAGCTAAACAACAACCTATATGTGCTAACTAAAGTTGTAGCTAACTAAAACTCTCTTTATGAATCACAAGCACAATATACTAATGAAAATGAATGTTAGAAGATACTTGGCTCAAAGTGCACTAAAAATGACCCTTTTGACCAATTACACAAACACAAGATGTCTATTCCATCACCTTTAGTGAACACATATACTTGATTATTTACTTGCTTATCCTTATGTAAAATGAGAGAAACCCCAGAAGAAAGAAAGTTAAACGGTCAAAGAAAAGACTGGCAAAAGAAGAAAGTATAATAGAAGAAACTACAGTTGAGATCCTTCTCCCAGTTCATTATGGAAGCTGGCGGGTGATTGAAAGCTAAACCTAAACATTCAAGCAGTTTGCACGAGTTCGATTTGTCTGCTTTCAATGTTCTGTTTGGATAACTGTGGTATTCGCCCCCACATTCTTCTTGTTTTCTGTGTAGTCAGATTTGTGTTCAAACAGGCGTGCCTTTGCGTCATCCAAGGCGTCTGCCAATGTATGAGGCGTAGCTCTTCCGTTCCTCTCTCCCCCCCCCCCCCCCCCCCCCCCCCCCCCCCCCACCCCCCCCCCCCCCCCCCCCCCCCCCCCCACCCAAGATCTTTGGCAGTTCGTTTCTGGGCGTTGGCGTGAGACTATACGTGCAAGGCGGGCAAATGGTGCAAGGACGTGGAGGGTTGTTTTTTGTGCACAAGGTGTTTATGGCAAAATTTTACTAATATTTGGAATTTTACTAATATTTTGGGATTTGTGCTTGGATTTATCTATATGACTTATCAATTCATTACAGTATGCAATATAAATAAATTTATAAAATCTATAAATCTTTGTTTGCCGGCCTTAAGTACTACTCCTTTAAAATCGTCATGCGCTACGCCTGACACTAAACTTAAGGCTTGACCATGATGTTACGTCACGCCTACGCTATCTATAACCTTGATGGTAATTCTAATTGTTGGAAAGAGTAAAAAGTAGATCCCCATTGAAGAAAGTAAAGTGAGAGGCATTGTCTTTGTGTTTGTGTAATTGTGGTCAACTCTACTTCCCTTTTGATGTTTTATTTATTTTCATCCAAAGGTTCCATCTTTTCTATTATGTCACCTATAGTCCTTCATTAGATGCTTTTACTACTTCAACGATGTTAAACTATCGTACCATTAGGCACTCAACACAATTAAATTAACTATATATATCTTGACGGCGAAAATTGCGAGCATGACCTTGTACAAGGGTACATGTCCCGCAGTAACCCAGGTTTTCTGACATCTCCCATTTAACCCAGATCATCGCATGATATATTGAGTGATGAACTCGATGTACACGTGTTTGGTCCGTATTCAAAGTAGGAAGATATGCCAAAAATCTTGTAGCCCTAGAATTACACGTAGGATCATCACGTGTATAATGAAGTGATAAACTCTGACACACTGTTTTCGACTGTCTGAGCCCTAGCTTATTGATTCGTCTTATAGTATATATATAAAATAACTCAAATGCAAATCTCAACCAAATGCCCTTGACCAAGGCAAAAGGTCAAAATCTA